>JAMKCH010035906.1:0-16174 GCA_023653785.1 Ophioderma brevispina
GAGAAAAAGTATGGCGGGAAGACGAGGTTTTGTCGAATTTACCCTCCTTTAAATCGCTATAGCTATATTTCTTAGATTACATTTGGAATTATGTGTCATTTTGGTGTGTGTCTGCAAGAGGTCACATAGGGATGCTTGGTAGTGTGTGTCAACTGTTTGTACTGTCTGTGTGTCTGTATCCGTTAAAAATGTGACCCAATGTTAGCCCTAGAATTTAATTGATCGTTTTTTCCACAATTCGTGCACACATTTTCATGCACTTGGCAATGTAATGGTCCTTGGTAGTGCTTATACAAGTAGGGTACCCCTAAAGAGTGGGGGTCAAAGGCCCCATTTAGAGGTCATTTAGAGGCCACATAGCCAAAAAAAGGTCAGGATTTTTTCAAATTGCTTGCATGTGTTCCCACATGTGTTGCTCAATTTTCATGACATTTGGATATCATGGTCCTTGGGTAGTATCACACAGTTGGTGGACCCTCAGTGACCATTCACAAAACGCCACGGCAGACGACACATGCGTTCCGTAAACGCTGTATTTTTAATACTTATTTTGTTTTTAATAATTTTATTGTTCGACACTTTTTGTTTTGTTTCTTGCCTCCTATGTGTTTGCTGTTGTTTTTGTTTTCTGGGTTTATTGTTAGTGTTATTGTTTTTGGGTTGTGGGCCTCTTTATGGTTTTCATGGCTTGTCTTCAAATATGAAAATGTTTAAAAACATCAAAAATAGGAATACGTTTTTATACACTTCTCAGGTAAAAAACAACTAGATTCGTGTGTTAAAAGATGGAGTCAGCTGGAAACAACTATGACCAGGGAATCTGAAGAGATGGGCCCGCGAGGGGGAAGAAGGAGAAGGCGACAAGGAGTCTATCTAAGAAAATTACCAGTCCCCCAGCAGGTTTATGATGACGACAGCCTGCCAAAAGCCAATACTCCTATTGCATCACATGGACGTCGTACACGCGTGACCAGACTGGCAGCTCACTGTGGCGATGAGAATCTGACGACCCGTTACTATAGCACAGTGATACAAGATCTCAAGAAACAGGTGATCGTGATACTACTGAAGCAAGTGCAGCAAAGGACAATCTGAGCCGGTTAATAACATGACGGTTAAAGCAAACGGACCTAACAGAACAAGCGGAAGTGGTCGAGGTAAAGGTTCAAAGCGCGGACGTGGTCGAAGAAAAGCGACAAAATCGAGGGGGACGGGGAGAGGGTGGGCAAACCGACGTGGTGGCGGTGGTTGGGTGAATAATCGCTGAACCGTATAGAACACGTAAGATACCCACCTATACACAAATACACAAAGGCAACTTCGTTTTCAAAACCACGAGTTTCAAAGCGATTATAAACCGGAAAAAAAAACCTGAACCCAACGGTATCAGAAGGCCAAAGCATCCTTGAAGGTTTTCACACCAACGCAGATGACCACCAAACACAAAACCTCGTGCAGAAAACGACAACTGGGACAAGGATCACAAAAACGTTTTAAAGATTATCAAAAAAAAGCGGTAGGAGGAAGTGGGAGCAGAGTGAGAGTGAGCAAGAGGAATTTATGCGCTGAGATAATGGTGGTCGTTTGGTAATTATAGATATGAAACATTGGCAGGAGGGAAGAGAAAATTATGTAAGACATGTTCATGATAGTACTGAAAATTACCAAGACAAAAGCTGGGAATGCGTAAAAACAAAACTACAGGTGAAAAACAATAGCCCCGTCATACACGGAGTGGGAAACATGAACTTTGCCAGCCAACAGACGTGGTTATACCCACGATACTCTTTGCCCCCCAACAGCCAGGAAGTACACGGTCGAATATCTTCAACGAAAGCGCACATACCGTCTAAAGTGCGGAACCCCATGGCTATGACCACCTCAAGTCGAACATTGTCGGCCAAAAAGAGGTGTATGGATTTGGTTCGTCAACAGATGAAGATGCTCTCCACGATTGTACTTTGAGAATACAAGGAAGTCTGGGGAACCTGGGATATTGAACATATAGACATTGATTCAGCTGACTGAAAGGAGTGCTACAATTACATTCCACGATTCATCTGGTGAGTGTTTAAACACTTCCAGGGACCAGGCACACCAAGTGTTTTAGTGTTCCAGAAAACAGAGAACATATCCCCAATAACTGTTCAAATATTGGGCAGTAGTAGAAGGCCGTGTTAGGCTAAGCAAGTAGTATAGGTATTTGTGCTAGTTGTAATTGCTTTCTGGAATGCGTAACTGGATGAAATACCATCTACAATTCAATTGCAGCACTGAGATGGATACAACAAGGTGCGTTGGGGCGCAAGAGATCTAGAGCTTAGTAAAGGTTCCCTAAAGGTTTCAAATGGTTTGTAATCCTCTCTTAAGTTGTTATAAACTATATTTTTGGGTCTGCTCAAATCAAAATAAGGTGACGGTCGATCACTCTCAATTGTAGGGTTTTATACAGAAGTCCAAGTAGCAAATGATGTATGCAATTCATTTCGTCATGCGCTACCGCAGAAACATCGTGCATAGCATAACGGAAACAATTCCCATACCTCATGTGCATACTTGGGTCTTCTACCATATGAAACGTCTACCCAAATTCAGGGACTTAAAGTTAATCCATAGATGTAGTTAGAGACCAACAATTTTAGAATTCAAATTAATGTTTACGCATTAACATTAAATCATTTAGATTTGACTGAAATCTATTATAGTCCAATAATTTGTATGATTTGACCCCACCACAAATTGCAACCAGAAATAATTTTGGTGTTAATATACTCTGAAATAGTCCAAAAATAATATATTAAAAGTCTACCAAAATCAACCTAGTGAACATGAGAAATAAGGGGCAACGTTTGTACAGGGGTAAAAATTAGAATTGTTCAAATGAGTTAAATGATGTACCAATTTTATTGGTGCTACTCCTAATGTTAAGAAAAGGTATTGTTTTGCCCATCTACGCATATAGCTTTTTGGAGTACACCTGGCTCATAACATTCAAGGTCATCCTGGGTACAAATTAATAGAGAATGGTCCGATTTTTGATCTGACTGTTTGTAAACTGTTAATTTGTCCCACTCGATAGTAAATTGTAAATAAATAGATTTCTTTGTTTGGAACTTTCATATAAGCTTACCGAGCTATGAGCATGACCTCCCAAACCCTTTAGCCCCAGTCACTTTTGCGTTCCAAATTATGCAACTGAATATTATAGATGGTGCACCAGTATCATTTTCGTGTTCTTTACCATTAGACCTAACAATTGAACAACCATTTTTGTGTATAACTAACGGATATTCTGAAAATTTACCCCATTTGTGAACTATGAACCTATTGTGAACGTCATAACTTTTGACTACACCTTGCTATATGGCAAACTATACTTTTTTTTTAATCCTGGTAAATGTAACGAACACGTGGCATAACTTTTCGCCGCGGTTTGATACTTTTCATAGTTTGACCCCTGTATCACCTACCCCCTTAAAAATTATGTTCCACTCCTTTGATTTTAGGTAGACTTTTCGATATGTTGTTTTTAAAGGTATTCTCAATCCAATTCTGTTGGACTTGAGTCTGTTTTGTCAATTAGTGTTGGTTTAAGCCATCAGTCTTCGATTTTGACTGCCTATTCTGATTGAAATCTAGGCAAATAGGGATTTAATTGGTGGGCCCCCCGCAGAAGCTGGCAGGACCACTTTACATTACGTTGTGCGTGTGTGTATGGTGTGGTGTGTCCTAAAATGTTAAGTTTGTTATATGCATCCAGCGGCCCACAGCTTATATCTTTGAATATAGTGAGCGCGAAAAGCCGATCCGCGTAATTCTAATTATAAATCTATTTTACAATTGGTAGCTAACTACATCCTAACGGATTAACTTTTAAATCCCTGAAATTTATAGTGGGTTTTTGGGAGCATTGCCTACATATTCTACAAAGTCAGGTGCTCTAGAATGATTGATAGCTTTCGTCGGCACGTAACGTGTTAAAGTATCATTCACGAAATTATAAAACGATTTTGTATAAGTTGATTAAGCTCCGATCACCATATACCTTCAATTTTGGAATGCGAATTATCTTGCAATCTCGTAATACTTAATTAGCAAAACTTGATGTGATTTATTTTGTACGTATTGTCAATTTGTGGCTTGGAAGGTGGGTTACGTAAACTTTATACCATGAATCAGAACAAAAATGCACAAGCAGCAAAAATAAAGAATCCCCTTGAAAAAATTTTTTCAAAATTTCAGCTGGTTCCGATGGTGCGTGTTGATGCTAAATATATGGCGGAAGAAATGTTTTATAGAAAAATCATAAAATCTAAAACAACGTTCATCCAGACAGATTTCGATGACCGTAGACTTTTGTCCGTAGAAAGGGATACATTATGTTTCAGGGTTTCAAACTCGCGTCTGTATTCTATTTCTTGTCGGTTTACAGGCAGAAATTAAAAGAACACGATTCAAATCTGCAGGTAACGTTTAATTTTAACCGGACATACTATGCTTAGGAAAACGCTTTAGATAACATAAAAATCTATACGTGTTTATATAAGCTCCAGGATACGAGGGCTATGGATCCGAATAACCCTTTTGAACTGCTGGTCTTATAAGTATCTTTGAAATAACGCCATCACAACCGTCAATTTGTTGAAAACCTTCCAAATTGTTTCCTCACTGTATTCCACATTAATGTTTCAGTTATTGGCCGGGTTCTTAGCAAAAATCACATTTTAGCAGGATGACTAACATTGCTGTCAAGAGAAAAGGTAAATGGAGCCAAGGCAAATATGAAGCAACGTCCTGAACCAGAAGACCCGAAGGGGAATTGAAGTATCCGGATTTAAATCACATACTAGCGAAGATACTCTCACCATGTACTTTGAAAGTACCCGCAAATCAGGAGGTGGTGAAGTTACTGATGTGGGCAGATGGATGTAGCTAAAAACAAGGCAACGGTCAAGTTTGCTGACCAATCAGTTATGGTATAATAAGTTAAATGTAATTTCAAACAGAGTAATCCTTTTAACTGTTTTGAATCGAATGCTGTTGTATGTTGAACAAATGTGTGAAAGAATCAGTAATGGTTATTAGTAGACGAATAAATGCGCATGAAAGCGACTAGGCCCGTAATTCTCAAACTGACTGTCGCTAATCAGTGGTGCGTTTAAATTGCAATTTAAACACCCGCTAAAATAAACAATTCTCAAAGCATGGTTACTTTAAAACAGCTTTTTAAACGTTGTTGTTTTTTAAACTTAGACTTGGGTCCGGGTAGTTTAAGGACGTGTTTTAACTTAACTCTTCAACAAGTGCCGATATTTTTTATTCCAGCTAATATCAAGTCTAATAGTTTGTCTTCTCTTTTCTTTTCTTTCTCCAGGACCAGTTGTCCTTCTCTATTTCTGTAGCTTTTTCTTCCGAGTACTCATTTGATTGTATTTTTTTTTTTTCTAACCATTTTCGTTTGAATCGATTTTTTGTATTCGTGTGTGTCTGCTATCAGAAGGCCTACATAGATAGTAAATGCAGCACAGCGACATACAACAATTTTAAATAGGCCCGGTGTTTTTTCCCCATCGCTGAACAAATTTTAAAGCTCCCTTGTGTATTAAGCGACATTCTGAAATTTACACCCGTATATTCTTGTGTAGCATTTCATAAACCGGGAAGGCATTGTCTGCCATAATAACTATTGTTGACGCGCACGTAATATTGAAGATAGGTCACGGTTCGGTGGATGATATTTTCGGTTGTTTAACAATACGTGGTTAGCTAAACGACTTGTTAAAATATTTAAACCTTGCGTTTTTTTAAACTGTGCGTTTAAATTACCACAGTTAGGCCTAAAACCCCTTTTACTTTTAAACACATCTTTGAGAATACCGCCCTAGGGTATTTAGAATATAATCATTTTTAACCTATCCACACAATCTCGAATCATATCTATTAAGAATTACGCAATCGTACGTTGCAGTCATTGATTCGAGTTCTCGAAAGAAGCCATACCTTAGAAGGAGCGCATTGATTGTTATGGAAAAGAAAATGGGAACTGAAGAAAAGAAGCAAGAACTGAGAAGAACCTAGAGGGTATTATATCCGTATTACCTCACATACTCGCGAGGATACTCTCACCATGTACTGACAGTACTCCCGCAAATCAGGTGGGTGGGAAGTACTGATTGCAAATGGATGTAAGCAAAACACGCAACGGCACGTTTGCCGATCATCAGGTATGGGTTTAATATTAAATAATTCAAAGCAGAGATATTACTGTTGAATTTGATAGTTAATGCTGTTCATGTTGTGACATGTTGTGAGATCAGCATGATTATTAGTAAGAGATAAATACGCATAAAAGCTATACTAGGTTTAGAATAATATAAAATTTTTTTACCACTAATCATTTCCTAATTTATATTTAACGACAATTGTGATGTTGCAGTCATTGAATCGAGTTCTCGAAAGAAGCCATACCTAGAAGGAGCGACATTGATTGTTACGGAAAAGAAAATGGGAACAGTAAGAAAATGAAAGCAACGAAACTGAGAGAACCTGAGAGGGGGAATTGAGGTATCCGGATTTAAATCACATACTAGCGCAGATACTCTCACCATGTACTTTGAAAGTACCCGCAGATCAGGAGGTGGTGAAGTTACTGATGTGCAGTTGGATATAGCTAAAAACAAAGCAACGGTCAAGTTCGCTGATCAGTCAGGTATGGTTTAATATTAAGGTAATTTCAAAGCAGAGTATTTATTGTTGAGTTAGAATGCTGTTTTATGTGTGGCATGTTGTAAGATCAGTGTGATTATTAGTGAAAAATAAATGCGCATAAAAGCTACTAGGTATTTAGAATTTATCATTTTTTAACACTAATCACTAATCATTTCTAATTATATTTAACGACAAATTGTATGTTGCAGTCATTGATCGAGTTCTCGAAAGAAAGCATATCTTGGAAGGAGTAACATTGATTGTAATGGAAAAGAAAATGGGAACAGACGAAAATGAAAGCAACGAAATTGAAGAAGAACCTGAGAGAGTAATTGAAGTATCCGGATTTAAATCGCATACTAGCGAAGATACTCTCACCATGTACTTTGAAAGTACCCGCAAATCAGGAGGTGGTGAAGTTACTGATGTGCAGATGGATGTAGCTAAAAACAAGGCAACCGTCAAATTTGCTGATGAATCAGGTATAAAAGAATAAACTTTTGAAGCATATTTTAGTGGCCACGGAGTATGCTAATATTTACAGAACTTACCCTTAATTACCCCTGAGGTATTGAAAGTGTATATATTGCATATCCTTAAATTAATCAATTTCCCCTATAATCTTTCAGTTATTGAACGAGTTCTCAAAAAGACGCATAAACTTGAAGGAGCAACACTGACTGTTGTCGAAAGGAAGGCCCAGCCTGATCGCCCCACTGACTCGCACAGGATCTTTCTTCAAGGACTACCAGAAGATATCCAGGAGGAGACTCTTATGCTCTTTCTTGAAAACAGGACAAGTATACCAGAAGAGCCAGATATTGTTTATGGAGAACACCCCGGAACAGCCATGTTGTACTACGCCGAAGAAATACAAGGTATTTTACATTACAAATCTATACAACGATCTCAGAGAATTGCCAAGTATCTATTACTCATTTCTTCATTTTCCCCCCTCTCTCCCCCTCTCTATTTCATTCCAGATCTTGACAAAGTTATCAATAAATTCAAAGGAAAACCACTTAAAGGAAAAACCTTGACTGCAGAGCGAGTGAAAATTACCGAGTGTATTCTTGTGCAGGGACTTGCATCAAACACGTCCAAAGACATGTTGGAACTGTACTTCGAAAATCAGCGTAAAAGTGGTGGTGGGCTGGTGACTGACGTGGAGCACCACGGTGACGAAAACAGAGCAGTTGTGTTCTTTGAGGATTGGCAAAGTAAGAATACGAACATTTACAGTCGGAAACATAGTTAAACAACTGATGCTGGCACCGACCTATTCGTGAATGAGATAAGATCTATTTTTATAGTTCGAGGAGTTTGGTCGATCAGATATTAAACGCATCTAATGGGCTGAAAAACACCACCCACAGATGTTAGGAGTGATGAAGTGACCTGCCTTGATCCCTTTCGCATGTTGTATAGACTCGTAAGAGTAATATTGTTTAAGCGAGGATGGCTCTACCCTAAAATAGAGTCAGACAGGCGATAAGGCAGACGATCACCGATGCGCCTTGTTATTGGTTGAATTAGTCGACCAGGGTTAAATGTCGATAATTTATAGAAAATACCACACCAAATGATAGCCAGACACAATGCTGCTTTTGTTTTTGTGTTTTGATAACGTTGAGCAAAGTATCATCTTTAATGTGCTGAATATTACAAGCTGTGTATTGTTTCCAGTTTGGATATACATATTTTAACCAACAGTGGTAGGTTTAATCTTATAACCAACAGTTGCCTCAAATACTATTTGTCCCAGATGGCACTTTGTAACTAGTTTGATCGTTTTTGTTTATAACCTCGTTGTTTGTAACCAAGTTGGATACAAAAGCTCAAAAATGTCTTTTTTAAACGAACTGTTGGTTAGACCACGTCGATAGTTTAACTACTTTACCAATGTTTTTTTAATATAGCCAATGTTGATATCAACGTTGCTTAAGTTTAACCAATATTTATTATCAATTTTCAACCGGTGTTTTAAAAATGTTCCTCGGTGTTGATTTTTTTTTATTTCAAAGTTATAAAACTTAGTCCTGCAATTCAACATCATATGATATTAAGCTATTTTTTACGTCTCCTTTTTACTTCAGCTGTGATCAGAGTAACTGAAAGGACTCATACGCTTTTGGGGAAAACTCTTACTGTCACAGCTCACTACGAATGTTTGGGGACATCAATTTCTACAGAAGGGCCAGCACCAACAATTCCCAAACCAACAACACATGCCGTAGATCCCGTCGTAATGGAATATATATTCACAAGGCATTCGTCAAGTCTCGTTGAGGAAATGAAGAAATGCAACACGGAGGCAATATGGCCTGAAAACGAAGACAAATCTCAAGTCGTGTTAAAACCAATACCAGTTGAAGGTGATGATCATGCCATCTGGAGGAAATGGAAAGAAACCACTGCAAAGCAACTTTCCAACTTTCTTCAGCAGTTTATAACAGAATCCATTGATGTTCCTTCAAATATATGGGCTGATCTTTCCGAACTTCTCCCAAACGTAGAGGTTGGAGACGTTGAGGTACATCAGAAGGGTGATAAAAGTTCCGTTACTCTTATAGGTATTGTGGCTGATGTTCAAGCAGTTAAGGAAAAGGTGCTGGAACACGTTAAAGATTTGAAAATTAAAGCCGAGAGAGAATCTCAGACAATTGAAAGGATACTTAAACTTTCACCATTGAAGATGAAACTGTTTTCGTCATTTTCAATATCTACCGAACTGAATGAGACCTTTCCAGAAGTTCAAGTTAATGTCGTTGCTGATACAAATGAAATTATCTTCAAGGGAATCCGTGGAGAAATCTCAGAGGCACAGGTTAGCATGTACAGTATTTTTGAGTCGCTGAAAAGTTGTATCTTCAATACGGATCAAAATACGTTTGATTTCATAAAACAATTTTGTCATGTTGTCAATGAGATGTTGTCAAGCAAGGGACTCGATTCAATGTGTGATGTAGACGAATTCAAAATAACTATTTACGGCAAAAAGCATGCAGACGCAAAAAACTCGATGCAAGTGCTGCGGGCAGAACTAAAATCAAACACAATGTCAATAAGTGGTGAATCCACAATGGCAGTGCTTCAGTCACAGAAAGGTAGTGACAAAATTAAAACTATCAACGATAATGAAGATGAAGTTATCGTGCGAGTCGACTCTTCAAAACGAATTGTACATGTAAGCGGCTTTAAAGCTAAGGTAGAAGCTGCCATTGCCGAACTTGGACAGTTTTTGGAAGAAAACGTCATTGTGGATAAGGTGGTGAATGTTCGTCCTCTACAAAGTCGATATATACGTTCCTTTTGTGGCAGGGATCTTTCAGAGATACAAAGCCAGAAGCCTGATGTGAAATTTGAATTTTGCAAAAACGGTTTCTTCATAAAGGGTAATGAGCAGGGAGTGGATGATGTCACAGGCATGTTGGAAAAGATAACGTCAAAATTAGTTGAACGCCAACATCAAGTGGACAAACCGGGAATCCCTGGAGTTTTGCGAGGTCAAAAGGGTCAACGAACGTTATCAACTATAGCTAGTAGCTGTGAATGCGTGATAGGTACCGAAAACGATCTCAAAGTCGACGAAAGTAAGGGGGCTAGCGACCATCCTACTTCAGGTATTTACGAAGTATTGTGTGATTTCACCACAGCAGAAGGATGTCGTCTCCTTGTGTGTAAGGGTGACCTGACAAAGGAGAAAGTAGATGCTATAGTCAATGCAGCAAATACTGAACTGCAGCATATGGGGGACTGGCAAAAAGCTATGGTCAAAGCAGGTAATGTTATGTATTGATTGCGTGAATTTTGTGGGCATGAAAACAAGAGTCTGTTGGTTAAACAAAATTAAACTGTGCTGTCATTAACTCTTTTTTTCGATGAATGGATCCCTAAGAAAAGAGACATGATTTTAAAATTCCAGTACAATTATGCATGTGAAAAATCGTTTTTAATCCCCCTGGCTTGAAAAGCAGTAGGGGGATCTTGCGAGAGCGCGCGCACATGTCCGTATGCGTGTTCCCAGTTTGGTTGGTTGGTTTTCTTTTGTTCCACGTCTTGTTCGAAGGTTTAAGTCCCGTTTAAACCAACTTGGGGATGAAGTGCCGTAGGGGTTTCCTTCATATGTGGATGCATGTCAAAGGTCATACACAAGGTCCACGGTCAGTGCTGAGTCATGTTGTATATGTATGTATGTGTTTTCCAGTTTGGTTAGGTATTTCGATTTAAACCAACTTTGGGTTGAAGGGGAAAGGGGTTTCTTCTATGTTGGAAATTTGTAAAGGTCATGGACCAAGGTCCACATGTCATCTGAGGTAATGTGTTGAGGTCAAAAGTCACATGCCAAGGTCAAAGGTGTCATCTGTAGTCCATGTGCCGTTTGGTTAGACTTTCATTCCTCGTACGTTTTTGTGATTTTTTCTTTCCATCTCGTTCGGGTAATAGGGTTTCTGATTACAAGCTAACTTGGGTCAAAGGTGCAAACTGTTTCCTTAGCTTATGATGTTGAAGTCAATGTCCATACCAATGTCAAGGTCCATCGCCGGTCATTTTACACTTGGATAGGTTTCATTTTTCAGAAACTTCTGCATTCTATGTTATTCTATAGCTTCTATGAAACAATTTGATGCCTGCCAACTGATAACTGTGGGCCAACTAACGCGACTTGTTTATTGGTCATCTTGCCAGGGGGATCGCGCAAGTTTACTTTCTGTATGTTATGATTTGTTTATTACCTCATGACGAAGATATAGTTACATTTACACGACAATTTTTGTGCCTAAATCATGTTAAAACGGATTACGTCAAAATTAATATCATCTAATTCGCTATTAAGAACCCTTTAAAATAATACAAAAATATATCATATTGTTATAGTTGATGACACAATACAGTCCGATAAGAAAGATTGGCTTATTTTTTCCCCAATATTGTTAATAGAACCTTTTTATAGTAAATTCAAACCGTACCCGTTTTAATTTAGTGCAGGTGGGGAACAATACAACAAGAAAGTGATCACATTCGAAAGCAGCTTGGGCAGAAATTTGGCAACTTCGAAGCCGTTTGTTTTTACCGGTGCAGGGCGTTTACCATGTCGTCACGTGATCCATGTGCCTGGGCCAATGTGGCCAAAGCATCGCCGACGTGACAAAAAATCACCATCACACGAGGAAGATCTCTTGTTCGACGCTGTCACGAACTCACTGCAAGAAGCTCATGACAGGAAACTCAAATCAGTAGCTCTACCTGCAATAAGTTCAGGAGTTTACGGTTTTCCATTAGATTCTTTGCGATAAGATAACAGTTGATTTGACGCTGTGTGAACTTGTCAAGAGCAAACAATCCAACTGGCCTTAGAGAAAATAAGATTTACAAATAAACCGTTGAACACAGTTAGCCTTTCAGAGTGCATGAAAAGTGTGTGTGGACAAGACGTTGACGGATTTTCTGCTTCTGCTACGTCTAAAGGTGAGCATATGAGTCTGTATCTACACCATCCTGTCCATAAGATATTTCATCAGATGCTGTCCGTCCATCTATGTCTCTCGCCATGCATACACTCGTCATCGCCGTTATACAAGCATCTTCCTCACTCGCCCGTACGCATTTCAGTGATTCTTTCAGTAAGAACAACTGCAATAATTGGAAGTATTTTTTCTTCACATTACAGGCCCAGCAAGACGTGCTCATTGATTAGTCGTGCCTCTAAACCAGCTTCAAAAAGCAAAATCTCGAACCAGTAACCAAACCACAAAAGTATTTGAATAACAAACCCCTGATACCATTGCACAAAGAGGGTTGAAGATAGTTCTTAAAACGGGCAAGCATAGCAGGCAACAGGTAGTTTTATTTCGGGCAAAATGCACTGTTTAAAAAATTGTCTTAAAAAAACGGCGTTTTACTGTCAGCCAGACCGAAACATGCAAATAACTGTGAAAAAGGGGGCTCGAAACGTGCAAAATAACTGTTTTAAAATCAACAATCAAAATGACTTATTTTACATGAACATTTTAACAGTGTTTGTGGATTTAAATGAACTAAAAGAAAGTACATTGGTGAAGACTGAATTAGAGCTTAAACTTTCTTTACATTTTTCGTCTACAAAACTGCTTTTTAAAGTTTATATTTCATTTTGAACATATCATAGGAACCACTCTCGATTGTTAATTAGAGTTCATTTGAACACATTGTTATGTGCCCAATGTGGTGCATTCAATGTTTATATCGTCATGTGAGTGCAACAATTTTTCTTCATTTTCAGATTTACAGGGAAGCATTTTTGTGTTCATTCTTTTGGGACCTTCAAATAAAAAAAATTATTACACACGATAAAAAATATATTGTATTAAATATCTCCTATACAAATATTTCATATTCCCCACTTAAGTCGCTAATTTAAGAAAAGTAATCAGTTACATTGGCTAATTAAAATGGCGTCGTACATAACACACATGATTTCCCGGGTCGTGCAACAAAGTCGTTCTACCAGTTACGGACTTTGTTGCACAACACGGGAATTCAATTTGAGTGCAACAGTTCGTATCTTACACCTAATTGAGCGTAATTAGCCTAATACTGCAATAAAATTGAGCCTTATACTTGAAAAGGTTTTAAATATGGTATTCATTTACTTTTGTTAATTCATAACGTACTGGCCGTAATATTGAGTGGGAAAAAGTCGTAAGACATTTTTTATATGTTTTTAGGGTTTTAGTGACAAAACTTGCCATATAAATTAGCATAAATTGGTAAAAAAAATGAAATGATCTTTTCACAAAAATGTTAGGATTTTTTACTTATACACCTTTTTAAAAACCATCGATTTACAAGAAAAATGTGTATCTCTACATACTGGCTTTTCCGTGTCGGGCCAACAAAGTCGTAATCTACCAGTGACGACTTTGTTGCACGACACTGGAAAATCAATTTTGAGTGCCACAAGTCTACTACACCTAAATAGGCCTTATTTAGCTTAAATAACTCTGCAATAACATTGAGACTGCACCTGAAATGTATATCAAAAGTAAGAGTAATGATCTACTTTGTCATTTTATAAAATAACTCAATTTCGCCAAAATGTCAGTTACGACCTTTGTTGCACTCACAATGACGATATATCCCTACGTCCTAGAAGGAAATGACTACCAACCTTCGATCACCGAAAAAAGGGATGTGGTAGCGGTTTTTTGTCTTGTTAGATCTAGAGCATTTCCCCTTAAACACAAGGCAGGGATCCGCTCCTTGATTTTGAAAAGTTGAACCAAAGGGCATTGGGGGATATACTATTACTTTCTTGTTATAGGTATAACGCGCTGTCTTTTTGACCATTTTGTTAAATCGTAAGTCATATCACACACTGATGTATTTTGTTTAGTTTTGGGCCAATTCAGCGTCATTACTTATAATTTCTACAAATTTGGACATTTGACGTCACCCCTAGTGGAATTAAGGATTTATAACTTGATGTAATAAAGATCTTATCGCTGCTTGAAATGTTACGTTTCTGTGATTTCTGCCTAAATTTTACATCTTGTAATTTTACAGATTTATACTATTGACTACTTTAATGTCAATGTCATTTGATTTTCTTCATTTACAATTTCACATGCATTTGGGATTATCCTTCTAGTTATTTATCGCCATAAAATGCTCTTTGTATTAAAATATCAGCGATATTATACAGCACCGATTAATTCCCCAATTCCAAATTTCAAAACAAAACGCATAGTCGTACGTACTTGTAAACACACCGCGGGGAGAAATGAACTTTGCAGACTGCAATGTATCCAATGCTTTGCTGCAAGCTGCCGGACCGGGACTTCAGCAAGAATGCGACGCCCAAGTTATCCAAAGTGACGGCACCCGAAAAGACGTCGCTGCTGGAAGTTTCATAGAAACGGGGCCAGCGAATTTAAAATGCAAGAAAGTATATCATTCACATTGTCCAGGCTACAATCAAACAGATGCAGTAAAGGTTTGTCAATATTCGTTTCGTTCGATTGGCCTCTATGACTCTGTGAATATACTTACGCACGTTTCTAACTCATTGATCTGAAAGTGTTCCAATGTTTTTGAAGAGTAGTATTTCTGGACTGTATCCAATTTCGTTTCATCTGCTAAAGTTCTAACCTCATACCACCTACCCTAACAATAACTTCAACCTTCATTAATTTTGTAATGTTTTCAAAAGTGGAGTATCTGGTAAAATATGTGTGAAAAACATGATTGGGTAGCAAAGTATATAAAGGGAAGTTTTTAGGTAGCAAAATGAAATAAATCACTCATAGACTAGAAGAGATCACTATAATCTTACACAGAGCACATGACATTTTTAAAGCTAATTCATCATATTGGATTTACAGGTTCTGAACGCCATGATAGAGAAATTTCTTCTTCAGGCTAGTAAGAGTGGGATGACATCTATTGCAATCCCGGCAATTGGTACAGGGAATTTAGGTTTTCCGAGAGATGTCGTTGCACGTGCCATGTATGAAGGTGTTGCAAAGTTCAGCAAAGATAATCCAAGTACTTCACTAAAGGACATCCGCTTCTGGGTTTATGACAAAGATCAACCTACTATACAAGTGAGTATTTTAGTGTTCGGATGGAGCACGTGACTCAAAACATATCCAATCAAAAACATGCCAAGACATAGTGAGATGGTTAGCTATGAAAAAAATGGTGGACCAGGAGCACAACGTTGTTTTAGTCAAAGAAATTATGGTTTTAGAAAACTCAAGAGTGGGCAAATTAATGAAATGCAATTGCATTACATTTAAAGCAGTGCTCCGTTGCTTCCTGAGAAATGGAAGTATATTTGTTTTTAAAATCTGAAAAAAAAAAACATTTACGATCGGACAAGTTAAGATCAAGGATCCGTTTTTAATCCAGCATGAGGAAATTTGGTAGAAAGCCAAAAACAAATTAATAATTTCGGGGTTTTAATTTTCTCTAAAAAGGCATTTGAAACCGAAATGCAGCGACTAACTACACCTTTGCCTCAAGCAGCTTCAGCAGCGCCACAAGCAGGAAAGAAATCGAAGAGAAAAATGAAGAAATCTGCATCAGCAATTTCTTTTTCTGTCGAAGGTAAGCAATCTAGACATAGAATACGTTGAACATGTATTTTAGGAGAAATATACAAAGTTTGTGTGGAAGTGCTTACGAGAGGGATAAATAAGCGAGCCAGTAAGAGAGAAGAAGAGACGTGACATCGACAAGAGCCATAAAGAACTAGAATTTGCGCTTCTGAAGAAGCACAAACCTGTGTGAATGTGCCATGACTAAATGACCCCTGAATGACCCTGATAATGCACTGTTACTTAAAGAACCTATAGTGTAATCATGTGCACGAGTTTCATAATTATCGCATCTGAGAAATGGCGGTTTGTAAAATTTCACATCCTGATCCCAGTTGGCCCTCCCTAAAGGCCCATCAATGTATCCTCCATAGACACTTGTCTGT
>JAMKCH010035907.1:0-58249 GCA_023653785.1 Ophioderma brevispina
CGGACAAGCTCGTAATGGTTCTGAAGTTATTTGAAAGTCCGGAACACGCCATTGCTTCGAATTATCGGGCAAATAGCGAAAAAGTGAGTCGTGAAACCGTGGACCCATTTCGACAAAAATAAAAGCGCACCGATTTGGCTAAATTTTGATACCAAAATTTGGGGTGTTTATCGAGATTACTTTGAGCTACGTCCAAATATATTATAGTTTATATTAACAAATATTTCGAGGTATGCTACCTTAGAACACTCCAAACTGACCAAATGTTGTCGTGGAGGGCGTGAAGCCACATTAATCGTGTATCCATGACAGCATAAATAGGAAAATATTGCTTCATGACAAGCAAATAACCCATAAAAATGGCCGTTTCAGCCCATTTTTTCAATTTATCACTTATTAAATCATATACTTATTTTCTTGAAATTATTCGTCAGGGGTTGGGGAGAAGGGTGAGCGGTAGTAAGAAATGTCTTATTTGATTTACGCAGGCTGTATAGGAGGATCCCTTGTTGCAAATGCCGCAACAGGTATTTGTGTCTAATACCAAAAATTCAAATTCAAGAGCCTGTGCTTTATTATAATATCTTAAAATATGGGGCGTTGGGGGGGGGGAGGAGATGGAGTAATAAATAAATACGCAATTCCTAGACAAAAATGCGGAAATCGGTACTAATATGATCTAGATTTAATTTAAAAATCCTTTGATCAGATTTAATAAGATGGTTATAGAATGCAAAGTGAAACAGAAAATCATTTTTCTTTTTTAAAAATCGAATCTATTTATGAAAAAACTGCCCCCAAGACTATAATCGAATGTAAATTTCAGAAACTCCACCAGTTGGTGAACAGGTGCCGGGGTGGAGGGGGGGAGTGGAGTGGAATGTAGATAGAGCTCTTTTATTTGTACTTTGGGTTGGTATTGAAGATGTGCGTTAGAGTGAATTTCTTGTTAAATGAAGCGAATTTGGAAAAACAAGCAAGCAAGCGTGTAGGAACAAGCAGGACACCCTGACGTGGTGGCGACATCACTCTATTTCATCTTGAGTAGTTTTTTTGTTGGTGTTGCTAGTTCAATAATTTCTGGATGAATCATAATTCCACGTACCACCTAACTTGGGTGAAATTAGGTATTGTGCTCTGTTCACTGGCCATGGCCAAAGAGAAAGGCCACCATTGTGTTGACAAATCCCTGTCATTGTGTTCCCTGTTCACTCTTGCACGCCAAAGTATTGAGATCCTTGGCAAAACACACAGCCCAGCTTTCACTTCGTGAGCCTGAGTTGATTCGTTGTGCGTGCAGATAGCTGGTCACACGTTTTGCAGTCATCCTTTCTGTGCCTTAAAAAGAAGTGTAGAAGTGTGTTTAGGACCATTTTGTACTATAACTTTGTTATTCTAGGCCTAGTTAAGTAAGCAACCTCTCCCTACTTACTACAAATTATATATCTTTCTCACAACATCATTTTGAATTTTGTTGATAAATTGTAATTTTTTTCTGATCGTTCTAGCCGTGTGAGCAAGCGAATGCACGTATAAAGACATTTCATGCATGCCGGCAGGGTTCACATTAGTGTATGCGTTTTGCGTCTATGACGCACTTTTCCAAAGGTGGACGCACTTTTGTCTAGATAAGAAAAGTTTGCGTCTTATGTGGAATCCAAAATATAGCCACTTAATAAAACTAACCAAAATCACAGAGTTTGCTCTGGCATATGGTCACAATATTGTATCAATTTCACTCAAAAACAAATAATTATTCCGTTACTATTAAATACATGTAGCAAATCTGTGAAAATAAATATATGGTAAATGACTGCTATACGTCTTTATTTAGTTCACTTTTAACCTCTCTCACTGTCCCAAAGGGGATTCAAGAATCAAGATACTCCAGTTACTTTGATGTGTATGGATTGTTTGCAGTCATGTAAAGGTTGTATGTAGTGATGTCATATAGATTAGGACACTTCATAGACTCCCTACCTTTTATTGGTTACAGAAATAACTTATAATGAAAAAAAAAACACTGATTTATGCGTATATTCAATAGAAACATTTCATATTTGCCTCCTATACGAAAATTAGTTCACAATTATAAGTACCAAGAAACACTTTTCAGCTAAAACCTTTCAGAGGGGATTATTTTGTATAGAAAAGCTTTACACAGTGACAAAAAATCAGGAATTTTTCACGTTTTTAGGGACACCTGTTATTTGAAATCTCTCGTAGCACCTTTAAGTATTAAAAACAATTGCCTCAAACACTTGACACGCAGATAATTCAAAGTTGACGCCATTTTTCACAACTCAGGGAAACAAATTGGCGTCCAAGTAGACGCACTTTTTTCAAAAACTAGTGTGAACCCTGCTGCTCAGGGGGGCGTTAAAAAGACGATTTTTGGCGCCTTCTCGGTGACGGTTTGCATCAAAAATGGTCATAACTCAAAAAGTTTTAGACCAATCCGAGTGATTTTTTCGAAATTTTTACTCACAACATTATTGGTCTTTATGATGAAATCAAAAATGAAAAAAAATGGAAACTGCTCATTTATGTTATAAGGTAGCAGACCTCTAAATAGTGCCGGTGAAAAGTGTGGGATACCTTCATGCAAGTACATTCATACAAGTGTGAAATAAAAGAAATAAAGAATAGAGAAAAAAATTTTAAAAAAATGGAAGACAAGAAAAGAAACCAAAAAGCAAATTAGAATCGTATAAATAAAAAAAATAAATATAAAATAATAATAATATAAATAAATAAAAAATAAATAAATACGAAATATAAAAGAAAAATAAAAAAATAGAAAATAGTTTAAATCAGACTAAAATGGCATTTGTTCGTAAAAAATGGCGGCCCCTCACATGCGCAAAGCGACAAGGTGAAAAATTGGCTACTTCAAGGCGAGTCCCTTTGCCACGGGGTAGGACGAAATTTTGGTTGGCCAACTAATAAAATAGAGCTGGATGTCGCCACCAACGGCAGGGTGTCTGGTTGTTCTAGCTGACTAGCTCGTCACGTACATGACGTAGCTAGCTTTGCTAGGCCAAATCAAAAATTCAAAATTATTTATAAAATAACAAATAGGGTTCCCTGGATCGATATTACTCTCCTTTATTATGACATGCAACCACATCTTCAGATTAGAAATAGTGAAGTTTTTTGAAAGAAAACATTGTAAAATCATCACGCCAGCACTTTAGTTATGATAAGCATAAATTCACAATGTGTCTTAAACATGTGTGTATTCAGGGATTGCTGAAGGTATGCAAACACATGGGAATACCCTTTCCCCTGTTACCAGCATGAGAAGGCCATTTCAAAGAGGCAACTTTGCAGACTGCAGACGAAACAAAATATCAAAAGCAATTAAGAATCGAGTTGATATGTGTTCCTTAGATACTAAATTACCTTTTGAAATAGTTAATCCTCAAAAAATTTGTCTAAAAACAGTAGAAATCCTTCATTTCGGAGAAACAACCTTTCTCATGCAGAAGTGATTGTAGTCGCAATTTTTCTTCAAAATTTTTTAATTTATACCCTAATAAATTCTTTTAGTTTTTTACATAATCATCCATTATATAGGATCTCAACTTCAGTGGTGTTTGATAGGGAAAACAGGGATATATTAGGGTTCATTCATGGATTTTCATGTGTAAAACGCTTTTTTGGCCCGAGGCAGGCCGGCGCCGGGCGTAGCGAAGCATGTCTAGCAACTACCTCAGTGCTGTGACGTGTATCCGGTTAAACGGTTACCGAACGGTTAAGGCTCCTACACGTTAGAAAATTCACTACACGTTACACGTAAGAAAACCCTACAACTTTTTTTCAGTATTTTTTATTGGCTGAAGTCAAATTTTCCCAAAATTACCCGCCGTCAGTGAAAAGTAAAGTTAAAACAGTTCCAATGCTTCTAGAAATGGTTTCCGAATTTTACGGAAACAGAAATCCCCCGTTATACCAAATTGCTTGTACGTGAGTGGAGCGACTTCGGCATATACACCGCATACACGGCCTCAAATATGATGGGGCTTTCACTTACAGAGGGATCTACAAAAAGGTAAAATGACAGTGCTAATGGAAGCTCCCACATTGATTAGTCGTTTGAGATCTTTGGGATATTCAACTGCTTTATTTTGGATTAAACATAACATAGGTAAGTTACAAACAACATTTTATTGTTGGTTGATCAAGATGATATGATGATCGAATGCAAAGCGGGTAACCCGATTACGACCGATTTATGGTGCCAGGAATTGCCTTTGCGTGGAAGCGCCAAAATTCGGCAGTCGTTAAATTGGTATGACCGGTTAAAAGTTTAAACGACGGGAAATACAAGACCGTGTAAACGGATAGGAAATTAAACGGTAACTCCCAGCTTAGCAACGACCGCACAAAGCAAGACCACGTGGGCCATGTATTGTCATGTCTGTGACGTTATTTGGGAAAGGGAATAACATCGTACCTGACTTTGCATTGCTAAACTACCTCAAACGAAATGCCTGAAGATGTTCATGGATGTCTAGGATTCATTTTATATTCGACGGGCCCTGGGGAAATCAACGATAAAAGTGTAATTTAGGGGTTAATTTTCCATGAGTAAGGTTTGACGTGGATGCATGCGTAGTCATGGGTTTGGGCGATAACTAATACTATGCTGTAAATTACGCCGGTGCCCTGCGCCTTGGGCTTCGCGTTTATTGTCAGTGTGAGAGACCAGTCGCAGGGAACCAGCGTAGCCAGTAAATGCAAATAAATGATCAATTGCGCAAGTGCGAAATTACCAGCTAGTCCACCAACAATCACGTTGAATTAAAATGGTGTATTGTCGCCCAATTTTACTTCGCAATTGATTATAAAATACGTCAACTTTTATCAGCTACATTTTTTTATTTTATACAACAGCACAAAAATCAAATGAAAAATAGTGGTAAACAAGAGGTGCTGAGGTGGTTGAGAATTTAATATCGTAAAGGGTTTTCTGCAGCCAATGGCAGCCAAAGTTACACACGGGAAGGGCGGTACCGCTGCGGTGATAATGGAATCTGTGGTGGGTGGGGTGAAAAGTGTGGTTTTTTTCTGAATTATAGTCCTGGACAGTTTTTGGCGGGGAGTCCTCTATTAAAATAGCCCAGCCATCAGGCGTTTTTTTTTGATGGGGAAAAGGAACACTGCATAACACAGTGATTTTAAGCAGTGTGGAGTTCTTCTGCACTAGAGGCAATCAGACATCACCTGCAAAAGCACGGATCCGCAGTAGTTCCATTAATTTGAACCACAAGTGTGCATGTCACTAGCGTTTGATGAGCCCGTCATATAAAAATATAGAACAGGGGGACGTTAATCCCCTTGTCTCAATCCTGGTCAATGCTGAATTCCTCACTCAGCTTTGATTCCATTGATACACCAAACTTTTCACTAATTAAACACAACAATTTTACCAGTAGCACACAAATGATACAGTTTAAAGGGAGGGAGTCATGGTTAAATGCTTTAGCTGCATCAAGAATGCAAACATGTGGTTTCTACACCTGATTAGTTCGGTATGCTATTATAATTTCCAAGGTTTGCACAACAGTTTTAGCCCACAAGAGCAGGCTTTTCAAATCCACCTTGCAACAGGTTGGTACATCATAGTCATCAAGAATGGCCAAAAGTTTTTAAGTTAAAGCAATAACAGCACTTTTTTTTGAAGCGTGCCCCAATTTTCAAATTTGATATTTTTGCACAGTTATGTTGGTAATTGGTGTAGGAAAACTCACCGGTTGAACGAGGAATGCTAAAAAATGTGTATTATATAAAATAAGCAATTGTAATTAGAATTGGGATCCAGATTGACTTAGCGGCAGAGCTGGAAATGCTTAAGTTTATGTCCGTCTATGATGAAAAGTCCACAATCAAGAAAATGACCTCTAAACTGGACTTGCCTGAACCAATAAAAACAATAAAGGATGAGAGTAGACACGTACAAGGGGCGCTATTCCCAGCTATTCATATTGGAAGGACGTTCTAGCAGCCGTTGAATTACTATCGGAGATCTCCGAAATTAATTATTCTAAGTACCGATTCCTTTGTTTGTGGAACATAGACATTTTTTAGCGTAAACCATTTACGGGTATAGTTAACTAGCCAGTTACCAAGTGTAACCGTTTTAAAAATCTAACATTTTTGAAAAATTGGGGGCGATTTCAAAAAAATGCCATTATTGCTTTATTAAAAGCTTTAAGAAGTTTGGCAAAAACACCGATATGAGTGTAAGACCTCATAACCTTTGGATCACTCTTGTCCTGAGTTTTCTTTTATGCATTGGTACAATAATCCCAGTTTTTCATAATTCAGGACTGTGTTGTCTTGATACACTTTGGATGATAGCTGTGAGCAAACTTCAACACATTTAGGGGCCCAATATTGTTGAGTTCAGATGTGACTTCATCTTTTCCTTGCGATTCCTTTGTTCAGCTTATTGATTAGTTCTTGTAATGCAGTTATTTGTTCTGACAAAGTTGTTGTTGGTATCAGGTTAGTGAGTTCACAAATGTAGGCAGCGTGTTCACTAAGCTAGATCATCTGGGGTAGCCAACTTCTGAAATATTCCACCCATCCAGTAAGTATGTCATCATCAGCATATGTAATTCCATCAACTACAATTTTGCTTGTGTTGATCTCTCTTGTTTTCCTATTCTCAGAGACAAGTCTGTGGAAAAGTTGGATATTCTGATATTTCACTTCTCTTTGATTGGCTCTACTTTTGCGAAGTTCTCTACGGAACTGTTTTTTTTTGTAGTGTAATAATCAATCCAGTATTTGTTGTCATGGTCACGAGGTCTACTGTTGTCTTTCCAGTTGACGGATAGAGACCGAGAGAGTGTAAATTCGGGCGGGCCTGCGTTTCCCCTGAAAGTTAATAGGCCTACTTTATGTGAGTCAAGTGAACAACCGGGATGGGTGGGTGGGTGTACTTGAACTCCATATGTGCTATATATAGCTCATATTTGTCTTCATCGAGTCAATGAGGTCAGAACGTATGATATTTGGTGGTCACGGTATTATACCACGAGCGTTGACCCAAGTGTTGGTTTACACACATACGCACATGCAAAGCCTGCAACTACGACGCGTGCATATGAACCCATTGGCTTCACTGACTCATGCAAGTGAAATGTACTTTAGTGAATGATCTTGGCTATAGCCAAATTCTGCACCATTGCTTATACTTACGAAAATTTACTCGAGCTTCTTTCAATTTTACACTTTCTCCCCTGGCGCAATTACATTGGTGCTCAAATAGTCTGAACGGAAATCCTAGATAGTACTAGTAACAGTAATAATGATTATATTGCCATACTACTACTAATTGACGCGACATGTGTCTTTTTGGAGATACGGGGCGTTGTGACCAAAGTTATTTTAATGCATTCACACGTTGCAGCCACTCAGAACGGTTTTGGGCGGCATTAACGGCCATATTAAGTTGTAAACCAATGGCACTCAAGTCGTCAACGAGTTGATCTTGGAAAGTACGGAGAAGTGCGCCGCCATGGCGATAGGGTTCAGTAGCCTGGTTTTTCGGGTGCAGAAACATAGCAAGTGGCAGATCTGGCCTCCGGAGGGCATGGCCAACAAGACAAAGTCTGTTACGAGTCAATGTCAAAGTTGCAGGCTCAATCTGAGAACGGGCATACAAGTTCGTGTTTGATATCCTTTCTGGGAAGTGCACACCAAGGCAGTATCGCATCAGGGCACGATGGGAAACGTCAATGCGTCTGCCCAGAGATTCTGTGACAGCTAAACCTTCACAGCTGTACAAAAGAACAGATTCCACAGTAGACTTGAAAAGCTGCATTTCGGCCCTGTCACTGGCTGCACTATTCCACACTGTTGTGAGTTTCTGAGCTGCAACCCACGCCAGTTGTCGCCGACGTTGGAAAGCACCACTGTTGTCAGCTATATTACATCCCAAGTAGCAGAATTCATCACAGGCCTCGAGGGTGTTACCTGAAACAGTATGAATGTCCGAGTAAGGAATGTCACCAACAAACATAACCTTGGTTTTACTGGCATTGAGGCAAAGTCCGACCTTTGCTGATGCTGTCTCGAAGCGATGTAATTGGCGCTGGGCAGACTCTCCATTGTCGGACAGCAATGCGGCATCATCGGCATATGCAAGAGCAGGAATGTTGATGGCAGGATGTCGTGCCGACAAACGTCTTCTCACTGTGTAACTGTCCTCAGCAGTGAGTGAAATTTGCATAATATAATTCATGACAATCACAAATAAGTATGGAGCGAGTGTGTCGCCCTGTAGGACTCCCGAGGTCGTGTCAAACTCATTGGTGCATCCAGATGATGTACGGACGCACGCAGTGGTGTCTGTATATAGGGACATAATGGTGTTGATGATTGTCACAGGGATGTTATAAAAGGGCTCTGCGATCAACACTGTCGAACGCTTTGGAAAAGTCGACAAAGGTAACAACCATGTTTCGTTTCCTAGCACGACAAGCGTCAACTGCCATTCAGAGGCAAGCGATTTGCTCAACAGTGTTGCGTCCGGGTCTGAAACCTGCCTGCCATGGTAGAAATATCATCTCAAGTTTCTCCCTAAGTCGAACAAGCAGAATGCGGTTGAACAGTTTGGCATTGGCGCACATGATGCTAAGTCCATGCTGGTTAGTCAGAAGAGTGCTGTTTCCCTTTGGGATAGCGACAATGATGGAATGACGCCATATTTGTGGAGGTTTTTCTCCAGCGAGCGTATCATTCATGATGGGGAGGATGCAATCCAAGAGGGGAAGAACACCAATAATGTCTGATGGAAGCTCGCCGGACCAGCTGACTTGCCGGAAGGTGTTAGACGAGCAGAATTATGAAGCTCTTCCAGTGTAATTGGACCTGTGTTCACGTCGGGTGCCTGTGGTATTGCATCCAGGGGAGTAAGATCCAAATCCACCGGGGGTACACTAAGCAGACCATGAAAATAGTTAGCTGTTTTAACCTTTCTGGCTTCAATTGACTCTGCATTCACAACAGAGCTGAGGCGCTTTTTTCGGCCAGTGATTTTGTCAATGGCTTTCCAAACGGCTTGGCTACGTCCAGCCTTGTGATGTTGAGAAACTTCGTTCACCAATTCGTGAATAATTTCATCCCTTCGTCGCGAGTATGTAACTTGCAGATCAGTTTCAAGTTGTGTGTAACTTGTAACAAGGTTTGCACGATGAGCACAAGCGAGTCGCTTTCTGGCTGTTTCCACCTCAGGATCTCTATCCCACAGACAGGTTTTTGGCGAGTAGCGGCGTTTGGGTAGCACTTTTGCAGCATGCTTGACCGATTCCACAAATGCTGAATACTCTGTCCTGTGATCATATTTTTTAAGGGCTTCGTTAATGAACCGTCGTCTTATGTCAGGCAACTTGAGAGCAGGCCAAAATGGCGGACGTTCAGTTTTGACATGCTTTGTTGGCCTCCAGAATCGAAGGCGGAAAGTGCATGTCAGCGTGTATGATCGGAACGAATGCTCTGCGGTCTAATGTTACGCACTTTTTGCATCAGACGAGTCCATTTCTTGTCAACAAAGATATAATCCAATCGACATTTGCGCTTTTGTGGTCTGAAGAAGGTAATCAACTTGGAGCGGCGTTGACGCATTACACCGTTGCAGGCGACTAAGTTTGTACTAGTGATGAAGTCAGTAACAGCTTCCGAATGAGGCGTAGTACGTGTTTTTGCATAGTATTGATGCCTGTTCTTGATCGCGTTTCCATCAGGAGGGAGATCGACATGAGGTCACCCAACAAAACCGTCAGATCGCGGTTCGGTCTTGAAGAAAGGTACTCTCCGATGATGTCGATACAGTCGTGTCTCCGTTATATCCGTAGCGCAGGCAGTGGGCATGTGACAGTTGATGATGTGATCCTATTGTCTTTCAACTCGACTGTTATTGTGATTATACGATGATGCAAGGGTTCAATGTTTAATTTTTTTTTTTTTTTTTTTTGTCGGACAGCAATGCGGCATCATCGGCATATGGAAGAGCAGGAATGTTGATGGCAGGATGTCGTGCCGACAAACGCCTTCTCACTGTGTAACTGTCCTCAGCAGTGAGTGAAATTTGCATAATATAATTCATGACAATCACAAATAAGTATGGAGCGAGTGTGTCGCCCTGTAGAACGGCAAGGGTTCAATGTTTAACAAAGCGGTATTTACACCAGGGACAACCAGAAATCCCATGCCACCATGGCCTCCAGCACGGGCTGAGGCTATATCGCCATAGCCCATTGCATGCAAGCAATTGACAGATGTGAAATCAGCACATGGGATTGATATACACTGTTGTCCTATGGTTTCAACCAAAATTGGAATTGTAGCCACATCCTTAGCAAAAAATCTTGCCAAACAAAGCACATTTCTTTTTTTATCGAATATACATTATTGTACATTTTTTTAAAAGAGCAAAATTTTACCCAAAGTATACTGGGAGCTTTGAACAACTGAACAAACTTTATTTGATATAAACCTGTGTTTGCCACACAGTACATGGTACACAACACATTGCAATGTGGGACACTTTTTACCCTATATGGTATAAAATTCAAGTCCTTTTTTGGCACCCATGGGCTACAAGAACACCTTAATTTTTGCATGACATCTTGAAGTGGTGCCATAAACACATACTAGTCAAAATATCCACAAATTGGTACTAAACTTTGCTTGTAAGGAACTATAGTGATGTTGCACTTCCGGTTTACAGAATGTTACTCTCCAGCACTCCATTTTCCACGGTAGTAAAGAGAACCGAGCCGACCGATAGATCCATAGAGTAATAAATAGACTGAGAAAACGATGAGATCTGCAGAGTGCCAATTTCAGCATACTTGGGAGTAAAATAGTCCGTGAATGTTGTCGCTTATGAGTATGAGGCGCCATGGTTCCAAACGACTCACATGCCATCTGCGCAATGCTTACACTTATGTGTACATACACATGTGTGAACATTCATGCGCATGCATGTACATACACGCACAAACACGAGCAACTGATCAACCTTATTTGTTATTTAACTTTCATATCTTCAGATATTTTTGTCTTGTATTTCACACAGAGACATACAGCATTTGCAACCTTCAATGACCACCAAAGTGCTTCTAAGGTAAGTTGTGTATAAGTTGATACTAATGTGATAAGTCAATGTAAAGGCATGAAAAATCAGAAATTTAAAAAAAATCATCAAAAATCAATTTTTTGCATGTCTGTAACAAGTATAAGTATCCTAACATACCCTACAAATTATACGACCAAAAGCAGTCAAATAAGGACAAAATTGGCTATTTTAGTTATAATTGTCCGTACGGACAATTACTACAACACATAATTGAATGGAGATTCATATATTTAAACACTGCTGTTTTCTCCCTTTTCTGCCAATTTTGCAGTTGTAAAAAATAACTGATTAGAATTTCACAGACTTATCCTTCATTTTTAAGCTACTCTTACAAATTTCAAATATTTTTTGTCTTTTTTTGGTGGACCACTGATAGTGTCTTGAAATTTGAGAATTTTGAAAAAAAAAGAAAGAAAAAGCAATATGGGTTAAATTCATTTTCATTGAATATCTGCTATATGGTTGGTTACATACCAATTCATGCTCACAAATTTCCACCACCCATTCTAAAATGCATTTTCTAATTCATCAGACTTGTAGATTTGGAGTCAAGGACCAAAAGAGTACAGCTTGTTTTTGTGATTTTTGTCAAAAACAAGGCACTGGTGTTTTTTATCTTGTTCATAACATGTTTTTATTTGCATCAAACTAACTAATAATGCATTTATTTTTTTGGTCATAACACTCATAATGTCATTTGCAGTTTATATGTAACTATTGACAAGGGAGGGTTGGTTAGGAAGAAATTTTAAGTTGCATAGGAACCATTAACTTAAAAAGGAGCCACAAAATATACAATTGTATCAGAATGAAAGGAGGAGAAAGAGGGGGGAGAGAGAGGGGGGACTAGAGGGAAAGATGGAAGAGGAAATGATGGAGAGGAAAGAAAATATGAATGAATGAAATATATGAGAATGAAAGGAAGGAAAGAAAAACAAAGAGTAAGACAGAGAGAGAGAGGGAAGAGAATGAAGAGGGAGCCAGGATGGATGGAAGAAGGGAAGGAGAATGAATAAAATGAAAGGTGTGCATGCATGTCTTTGATGGTCTTACAGAATAAGTAAATCTGTTGAACTATGTTTACATGTAGAAGTTACATATTATATTTTCTAATCTGACACAGGCGTTACAGCGGTTGCATCAACTTGAAATTCTTGGACACACATTAGTTGTAGAATTTGCTAAGACAAGCACTCAGAAAGCCCAGGCAGCACCAAGTATAGATGACAGGTAAATAAAAAAGTCTAGGCTTAAAGGTGCTACGAGAGATTTTTGAGGCACCCAAATATTGTGTCAAAATAGTAATTTCATATAGACTAGACACTCAATAGATTTCTTACCTTGTATTTGGCTACAGAAGTGCCTTAAAAGACAGAACAAAGGTGATTCTGATTTGCTTATATTTCAATATAAAACAGGCTGAATTTCGTATTTGCTCCTATACGAAATTAGAAATGTCACAATTTTTGTACCAAAGAAACATTTCTCAGCTTAATCCTTTCAGATGGGGTTATTTTTGATGGAAAGCTTTACATCAGGGCAAAAATCAGTACTTTCAATTTTTTAGGTACACCTGATATGTAAAATATCTCCTTGCACCTTTAAGGCAAAAGGATGCATGTTGTTGGTAAACTAATATGAGATGTGAACATAATTTTGTTTGATCAAGGTCATTTTGCATCAGATAATAAGGGGCATAGCCCTTCTGGGAGTGGTAACATAAAGGGGATGACCCAATTTACGTATATATCTAGTTTTAATCTTGATAGAATGGCCTTTACCCTAAAACCCCATCTGTAAAGTTTCGCGCTGGTATTTCAACCGTTTTGATGCAAGTGCTAAAATGCGATTTTTTAATCCCCATAGAGCACTGTGTAAAATTAATATTGGTCAACCAAAACGAGGCACATTTTTGTTCATAACATCCAAATGAAACATCCTTTAGCCTAATATTTCACAGGGTAAATGAGAACAATAGTAGCTTGCTTCTGATACCAAAAGTTTGACCACTTTGGGTAAAATCTGGGGTTCTGGGGACGAGGCTATTAGCGAATGGACCGTGGCCCTTTAATGTATGCCTACCCCAGGTGTTCTCAATTATATTGGCTGAAGGGCCAGATAATGCCAAACACGTTTGAAAGTTCCTTACTTGAGAGCCAAATACACCTGAACTTCGTATGTTTCCTTTATATTTTAGAGCAAGTCCAGGGCCAAAAATCAATGGTTAGCGGGCTGGATTTTGGCCCGCAGTCCACCTATTGAGAACACCTGGCCAACCCCAATAACTCTCCGAGGTCTACCACCTTTCTTACAGTACTCAGATTGGCTTGTTGCATGATATCCTTGCAGGGTGTCATTAGCCAACATGCAGTATTGGCTTAATTTTACATGAATTTAAATTACAATACCAATTCAGGATGTAATCATGGCATTTTACAGTTTTAATGTGGGAGAGCGTGGCTTAGCTGTTAGGGTGCTTGCCTGTGGCGCAAATTTACCAAAAATTCCCGGGTTTGAATCCCGGCGGGGTCACTTGCTGGGATTTACTCGGGTACTAAATTTTGGATTTGATCTGTATACCAGCTATTGGTTAAATACAGAATACCATTCTCCTCCATGGTTCACTTGGAATTGGGCAAATGGATCATGAAAGCATGCCGTTCTTCGGAGGGGATGTTAAGCCGTCGGTCCCGTGTACAGAGAGTCACAACTGTATATGTACTTCGCAGTCAGTGTCGAATAAGAGTAAGGGTGAAAACCCCTGACTGTTCCCAATCCGCCCCAGTCTCAAAACGTGGGCCATGTTAGGAGCGTCCACATCATGGATACACGCGGCCTCGGATCAGCTTCCACAGTTGAATAAATCCTGACACCACCACTAGCCATTACCAATGACTTGTGGATACGCTAAGAAGATTATTTTACAGTTGTTTTGAGGAACAAAATGACCAAATTTGCATTGTAATGCCAGTCGGAAAGGACTTAAATTTTTTGAGTACCGGTCAATTAGGCCGAGTGGCTGGTTACTGCCGACTGGTGCTGACCAGCATAGTGCCAACCTTGATAACATGGTATAACCTTGAGTAACCAATAAAAATAGACTTCTATGTCTGTATGCACCTTGCACCATGTTTGTGATTGGCCAATTACATCATATAACCCTGTGATTGACCAATCGAATTAGCCAGTAGTGCCCAGGGGGTTAAATACCATTCTTATTCATAAGTCAGGGTAATTATCTAATAATTATGATATGATATGAGATAGTATATCGTCACACATGTACATGTGTATACGGTTTTGCAGTGCATGCAGTATGGGTAGCTTCATTTTTGACAGTGAGAGTATCCATGAACTTGTTATTACACAGATTTAAAACCAATCTTGAAGAAGATGGTAATGCTGAAGATGAGAAGAGCAAAAAGAAAGATGATTTGTCTCAAGATGGGAGGCATTTGGAGATGGAGATGGCCAATAACCTCAAAGGTGTTGCTCCTGGTATGGGGTAAGTTTAATGGCCGATGGACCACCTATGCTGTCTTTTTGAAAGATACTACAGATTTTTCAGAATACTATATAATGTTACTGTGATCGGCTATGGCTGACAAGTGGATTTTTTCAATATCGCTTTCCAATTTGTTGAGGAATTATATTTGTTACAATATTTTAAAATAAAGATTAAATGGAAACATTGCTAAGGTTGGGTAGTAATTATGATAGTCGATCGATTAATCAATCGATTAATCAATCGATTAATCAATCGATTAATCAATCATCTATATTTAGAGATAAAATTCTCTTCACCTATCTTTCTTGGTAACTCATTGGATGGAGGCACCAGTTTGAACTGGTTAAGAAACCCTAACCCTTCTTGAGCCCCAAAATATAAAAGCTAATCCATTAAAATGCAATTTTAACTTAAGTTGCTTGTTCCGATTTATGTCTAAAGGTGTGGAGTTGCTCACAGCTATCATCAATAAGTGTATCAGAATAACATAAGTTCCTGAAGTTATGAAAACAGGGATTATTGTATCAATACGGGTAAATTTGGGTATTCTCAATCATAAGGGTATTCTCACTCAAGCAAAGTTTTTGACCTTTTGAAAGCTTTACTGGGCATGTGCAGAAAAAAATTCTGTTTCCACATTGAAGCTATACTTTGATTACCACCAAATAGGCGGGAATTATTCGGTTGTTATCGTTCCACACATAAAAGTAAACCAAATGCACTCAAGCGTTTGCACAGAATCACGCGCCACGCATAATATACACTCTGCGCCTCTTGCATTGCCTTGCACCTACATTATTCCATATTAGTTCACACTGTTATGAGGCCTGCCTATTTGGTGGTAATCAAAGTATAGTATGCAGTGGGTTGCATGTCCTCTACAACATCCTGCTACAGCATCAAAAAATGGCTAAAGTAAGTGACAAACTCCAACCACTCTTATGAATTCACAAAGTTTAATAGTTTGTGTCCCTACTTGGATCTCTTAAAGGTGCTTGTTCCGATTTGTGTCTATCGTGTTCTCTACTTGATATGAGAGCCTGCCACTTGCACATAGCACCGTGGGAAACAAACTTGCAGTTTTTATGGTAGAAGCAATAATGCTTATTGCAAAGCCCTATTCAATACTCTGCTAACATTGATGGTTAACCATTAAAATGTCGGTTTTTGGTTTATATCTTGGTAATTAAATGGATTTCAGGGCTCAAATTTCAGGACGACAATGAGAAAAATACGGCCTTTCATCTGATATCAAAAATGATACTACTTCCGGGTAAATCAGGGGTGGTCCCAAAGACGATCGGAACACGCACCTTTAAAGGCTATGACAACAGTCTTCTGAGACAGTCTTTTCCTAACTTGGCCAATTACACAGGATGCATTCAGAGATGAAAAGTGTTTGTCCCCTCAACACTGCTCTGGGAGCATGATCATAAGGGGTACCCTTGAGTCAGTTCCTCCCATTTCTTCAGTTGTGAATTCTGCTGACAATATCTTCACATTTTTTTTTTCAGGTTTACCTACCCAGTTAACCCCAAGCTGTGCTATCGCTACCCACCTCCAACCATCGGGATCCTCACGAATATCATCAATGCCCTTGCATCCAGTCCATGCTTCTACACACAGGTTTTACACCTCATGAATAAGATGAATTTGCCTGCCCCGTTTGGAATTGTCACACAAGCACCGCCATTGGTAAGCTAGTAGTTTGTAAAGAGTATTTTGTATGCAGAAACTCTCTCCCACTTTCTTATACTGAAATGGGATTTTGTTAGTAATGGGATTTTGTTAGTAGGCCTGTCTCTGCACTTGTAAAAGTGTCAGCATATGGGAACTATTACATTTAGTAACATTTGGTAATGCTGTTCTCAGGAGATAGAAGTTTGTCTATTTCAGGAATGTTATTCCATTAACATTTAACCATGTAATGTTTTGCCTTAAAGGTGCAACGAGAGATTTTGAGGCAGCCAAATATTGTGTCATAATAGTAATTTAATTAGATTAAGCACTCAATAGATTTCTTACTTTGTATTTGGCTACAGAAATGTCTTAATTGAGAGAAAAAAGTGATTTTGATTTGCTTATATTTCAATGTAAAACAGGCTGAATTTCGTATTTGCTGCTATACGAAATTAGAAATTTCACAATTTTTGTACCAAACAGGGCTGTGATTTCCCTGGATTTTTCCAGATATCCGGATTTTTTTGTCATTTCTAATTTTCCCCCGGATTTTTTGAATCAGAGCTGTCAAAAAAAAAATTAAATAAATGTTGTTTTTAAACGACTGGAAATTGAGATTACCGCAAGTATAATTTCAGCCCCGTTTCGAAGTGCAAAGTTCGTTACTGTAGTACTATAATGACTGTATCATGGGTGCTAATTATGGGTACGCACATATCGCTTGTCGGTCGCCATTTTGAGTGTTTCGTATTGTAGCAATGTGAAATTTGTTATTTTCCGGCTGTCATACGCAGATTATAAAGATATTTTGGTACAATCTTCTGCGATTTTTTTACAAATGGCTTACCAAGTACTAGACCGCGATGGTGATTTGTCTGTAGACGACGGTTTGAAGAATCCATGGCTTTTTTCTTGGCTCGAAACAGAGGTTGATTGGAAACTAAGGACTTGGATTATGAAACCATGAAAAGTATAGCACGAAACGTGTATTACCGGGATTTCCTCCTGAAAATAAATGTTCGAGGGGTATGTCATTGTTCGTGGTGTAACTGGAATTTGAAATATGACGAGGGTGGCCTGAAGGACATCACTAGACATGTTACATCAAAAAAAAAAAAAAATCAGAGACAAATAAAGCTGCATATCACAAACTATTAGAAGGTAGGAAAACTTCAATTCAAGAGTACTGATCATAAATTTGGTAAGGTTTGCCTACATGATTTTGTTTTAATACAATAAATTCACTCAGGATAATGCAAAATTTGCTGCTCAGGAGAGTGATTTTTATGTGTAAAATTGTCCAAAAGCCAGGAGCTTCAGGGGGCGCTACCTCCTGGACCCCTGCCGGGGCATTGCCCCTGGACCCCGCCAGGGGCCCTAAGGTGGGCACCTGGACCCCACCCGCTATGTGCGAGCGCTGACGCGCTCGCAATGCACGCTTTGCATGCAACATATTTTTATAAATACAGTCTTAGGGAATTTTTACAAAACCTCAATCACAGCCCTGACAAAAAAACCTTCCTCAGCTTAATACTTTCAGATGGGGATGTTTTTGATGGGAAAGCTTTACATTTCACAAAGAGAAAAAAAAAGAACTTTCGATTTATAAAGGACACCTGATATGTGAAATCTCTTGTTGCACCTTTAACCCTAAACTAACAGATAAACCAGTTTGCAGTTAGCTAAGGATAAGCTGGGTTAAATATACTTTTTCAGTTGTTATACATCATATTGCAATGACAACAACAACAACAGCAGCAGCAACAACATTATCCACAACATCAACAAACACAACAACAGCAACATCAACAAAAACATAATCAACAGAAACATCAACAACAAGAACATCAACAGCAGCAGCAACAACAATATCAACACCAATAACAACATCAACACCAATAACAACATCAACACCAATAACAACATCAACACCAATAACAACATCAACACCAATAACAACATCAACACCAATAACAACATCAACACCAATAACAACATCAACTTCAACAGCAGTAACTTCAACAGCAACAAAATCAACAGTAACAGCAACATGAACAACATCAACAGCGACAACATCAACAACAGCAACAACATCAACAACACCAGCAGTGACAGCAACAGCAACAACTTCCAACAACTACTAGACTAAACAAGTTTGTTACACTTACCAACTAACCAGGTAACAGCAACCATCTGTTAAAGAGACACAAGGAGATTTCCTGAAAGCATCGAAAGTGTGCCCACAATTTTTTGTCAAAACCAAGATTTTTCCATATTTAGAATGCTTACCAATGTATTGAATCTCACATGAAGTGAATAAGCCAGAAACACCGTCTTTATGTGATAAAAAGATGTGATTCACTATGAAGGTCTATTAGGACAGTAGGCAAGTTCAAAATGTAGTTTTGGTTTTCTTTTCTACTTCTTTGTCCAATAGACCTTTGAAACATTCTCGGTAGGTGTCCTACAACCTGTCAAGTGCAAATTTCAAAAAACTTGTATCAGAAAATCCACTCGTGCCCCTTAAAATTACTTGCTAAAAACAGGTTTCTGTTGTTACTTGTTATTTTCTTTCACAAGAGGGAGGATGAACCAGCTGTAGTTTATCAGCAGCAGCAGCAGTTGTTTGAGGGAGGTGACACCAACCCTACTGAGATGGAAGTATCTAGCTCAACTGAGGAAGAGTCAGAACTAGAGAGTGATGAGGAAGATAGAGAAAGGTAGGATTAACTCCAGGTAGCTGACTAGCTCTTCCCAATGGGTAAAGAATTAATTCTGAACAGTGGTCCTAGCTTAACTACACGGCCGTTTTCTTACTCACATGGTAGCCTATATGGCAGCTACACTGTGTCTACCGGGGCAGCTATTGCACAGTACACACTGGGTTAGTTGCGATGCAGTAGTTGCAAGATAGGGCTTGCAAAATACAGTTATTAGGTATACAGTGATGTGTCTACTCTACGGTACCTACCCGGGTACCTACCCCAATGGCTACCCTGTAGTTGCCCACTAGTTAGAGTGAAGGTGGATATGGAGTAGACAGTAACGGAGTAGACATGCAGCTACCACATAGCTACCCCGTAGTTACTACGATGCCATTTTGATAGTGGACGAAATGAGGGCGCTATATACTTCATCTGTTTAGCATTTTTTTCATTTTTTTTAAATAAAATCATTATGAAATTCAAATCGGGCATCATCAGAACCCCTAAATTTGCACACATAACTACGTAGCTACATAGCAGACTGCCGCTGTGTGTAAACCATCTGTCTATGCGGCAAAAATACACAGAGTGGGTAGGTAATCCATGTCTACTCAGAAGTAGCTGCATGGTAGCTACCATGAAGGAATTAACTGAAAACCTGAAAACTAAGCTGCATCTGATTTTGATGAAGAGGGACAAGATAATTTGTAACACCAACTCACATAGTACAATGAACATGAAGCCATTTCTAGTCCCTTTATTGACAGTCCCTGATTGAACACATAATAGAGCAGGCAGGATATGACCTCTGAGGTTGTCACCAAATGTGGTTCAATTTGCCATAATTTTAACCCCCTGAGGTCTACCACCTTTATTACAGTATCTCTGATTGGCTCATCATATAATATAGCATGAAATAACCTCAAAGGAACCAATCAAAATATACCTTCTATATCTGTACAAACCTTGAAGCTTTTCTTACTATGTCTCTGATTGGCTAAACACATCAAATAAACCAATGTTTAACTAATAAAACTGGCCAGTATATCTCAGGGGGTAATCTTCCCTTGACATTTTTTTCTTGCAGAGCAAAACCAAAGGACACAATCACCCCAGGAGTGAAAAGACCAGCCAAAAAGGTGACCAGAGGAAGGAAGAGACCTCGTCTGCAGCAGATGCTACCTCAGGCTGTCCCGCCAAAGATTTCAACCAATGTTCCAGGTCTACCACTACCAACAGCAGCAGAGGTGTTTGAGCAACCACAGCAAGATCTAGGAAAGAAACCAGAGTTCAGAATTGCTGAGAGCATTGCATTTGCATTGGAAAAACAACAGGAAAAAGGTGAGTATATACTTGTGGCCATAAGTTCTGTTACATGACGTGTGTGAATCTCTTACTTTGTGCACAGCGATTTCGTGCAACATGATGGTGCGCCATTTTGGCGGGCATGCAAGCGTGCTTGCCAACATGTAACAGAAATTATGTCAGCGAGTAATAGTTGAGCAAGAAAAGAAATGGAACCGAGTGTACATAGACTCTTTCATAGATGTCCATAAGATATCAGACTGTTTGTCTCAAAAATGTTAACATTATTTTAAAAATTAAGATATTTATTTATTCTTTCTTTATTTTGGATAGCTCTTTCAATACAATTCAGTTATGGGTCTTCTGAGAGGTCCAGATTAAAACCTTAAAAATAATGTGAAAGTACAAGAACCACACCACTGATGGGCCATTCTTCGGGAAGTCACACCCATGACCGGATTTAATTTGCCTCCCATGACAAACAACCAGTCTAGCGAAAGTGGAAACATTATTTTTGGTTAGGTTTGGAAAAATAATGTTTCCACTTTCGCTAGATTGGTTGTTTTGTCATGGGAGGCAAATGAAGTTCGGTCATGTGTGTGCCTTCCCGAAGAATGGAAGAACTGTATGCACCATTTAAAAAGCTACATTTTGCTGTAACCCCCATTGAAATTGACCAATGAATTCCAAAGATATAATCATTTGAAGGTGGCAAAAACAATAGGAAACAAAGACATTTTCTCCTTTGTTTGGCTATATCTCAAAATCAATATTTGCGACTTTCGACACATTTTGCTTGATCACATCACATTTACTTGCTAATGAAATTGATCAATTCTGAAAATCTGTAGAGGTCTTGACATGTCAAGGGAAACAGTTCCTTTCCTGTCAAAATGATAAAATGTCTTAAAAATAACCCTGAATGGCCTTCCTGTGCATAACGATCTTTCATAAATATTAATTTTATCCTCAACAACAGAGTCGGCCGTTCCTGAGCCTAGTGAGGCTGACATGTTTGCACCTCACCCACCACTACCACGTGAGACCCAGGAGACCACTGAAGAGACATCAGGTTTCGGTAAATTTGAACCACCTCCAAAACCAATGGAAGAAGAGGAAGAACCAGAGGAGGAAGAGGAGGAGGAGGAGGAGGAAGGTGGAACTGAATTCATTTCAAGGAAGGAATTATCTAAGAACAGGTTATCATCTAGAGGTAGGCAGTAAAAAGTATTTATATATTAGGCGACCAAAAAAAGTGTTCTAAGGGCCTGACTGACCCGATTTTGCGTTTTGGAAGATTTATTTATTTTTTTTAGTTTTGCCAAAATCATGTAAAATCAGCCGTTTTTAGGTGAAAATTTATGAATTTTGGCTATTTTAAAAAAATGTTTGTAAAAATTTTCACTTTTTCTCAGATTTTGGAGCTATTTTAGGCCAATTTTAATCTCCAAAGGGGGAAAAATCGACCAACCGACCCTACTTGAAAGGTCCGCCCGCCCGTAAAACACATGTTTTTTTGTTTCCTTGGAGGCAAATGTTGCCTTGGCTAAATGTTAAAACACAATTCTTGAATAAAGTTGTGTTACCTGTTAGTATATTTTGAGGAAATTCATCCCCCTTTTCCCCATTCTCCTAACCACAACCCTTACCCTAATCCTTATCCCATAACCCTAAACTTTAAATCCTAATCCAAGGTCTACCAGCTTTCTTACAGTATCTCTGATTGACTCATTACATGATATAACATTATAAACCTCTTTGAGTAACAAATCAAATCAGACTTCCTTTGTATCCGTATGCACCTTAAACCTTTTCTCACCATGTCACTGATTGGCTAAATACATCATATAAACCTCTGAACAACCAATCAAATTGGCTGGTAGATGGATCCCAGGGGTTAATCCTAGATTTTGTGATCATGCTTGCATGAAGAAAGAGCTTGGGTTCCCTTCCTTTGATTGATAGAGTGGTTATGGGGTAGGGGTAGGATCACAGAAGGGAGGGTGAAGTCACAGATGTCTAACTTTCCTTTGACCCCCAATTGGTTACATTCTCATCAATGTCATAAGCAGAGTGATAGATTCTTTGAAAATGGCCAATGTGCTCAACTTAAACATAACTTCCTTTCCATTTTATTTGTGCTAACTTGCCAACAGAGGAATTACCTGTGTTAATGATTGCACAAAGTGTGAACTGGTTTATTTCTGCTATATTATTTGGTCCAGAACTGTGAAGTGATGCTGTTGCTGTTGGTTTTTCCAACTCTGGTAGATTCTGTACAGGTTATAACACTTAAGTCAATGGTTTTTGAGATGGCTTCCCAAATGGCCTGCAGTCTTACGAGAAGCCATTTCAAAACCACTGCCCTCAGACTAGGCTTGTTTGTACTCATTTGAATGCATTTTTCATGCTGATTCCAAATATGGTCATCTCTGAGTGATTTTAGTTGTCTGCAGGGTCTAGATAATGGTAATGGTGTGTTCATACTTCATCAGCAGACGTCGGCCGACGTTAGTCTTTCAAACATGCTTTGCACAGCGGATACATGAACATACGCGTTAGGTAAAAAGCATGTTCGAAAGGCTAGCATCTGCAGAGGAAGTATGAACCCACCTTAAGTAAGCATCAAGTCAAGTTGCAGTTGTAAATAGCGAGGGCATAAAGTCGGCTTACATGATATTCATGCAAAGTAGCAGCATAAGAGCAGTGGCCCAAGAGAGTGTGAATGAGTGGTTTACCTTTGGTGCAAAGGGTCCCGGGTTTGAATCCTGGTGGGGCTACTAGCTGGTATTTATTCTGGTACTCAATTCTGGATTTAATTTGCATAAGACCTAATGTATAAAATCAGAATTTCGCTCTTCTCATGGTTCATTTGGAATTGGGCAAAAAAACGTGAAAGAATATTTTCCGGTGGAGGGGACGTTAAGTTATTGGTCCCATGTACAGCGAGTCATACGTGCATGTGTCATTCATTCAGTTTAAAAAAAGAGTAGGGTGAAAACCCCTGACTGTCCCAAGCCATCCTTGTCATTCTTGGTCCCCCATCTCCTGGGCCTATGCGCCTGTGTGGGGGTACCCCTTTGCACGGTAAGTGCACAAAAATACTATAACTAAACTTCACTTACTACTGCTTGCCAGTTGTGTGTAAAAGAAACCCATCAATGTGGGATGCCTTATTATTTCAGAAATGAAGTCAATGTCAATCTATAAGAAGTATGATCCAGGAGAACCAACATTGAGATTGTACTTGAAGAACTTAGCCAAACAAGTTGAGGAGAAGGTAGGTCTATTAATTTTGAATGGTAAATCTCAGGAGGGGTAGTTATGCTATGGTTCTATAAACCAAAGTCACAGTATAGGACTTAGAACAAAAAAATCAAAATGTCTGCAATCTGTCTGATCTGTGGTTGAGAGTGTCATCAGAGTGCATTTCAAATTGTAGTATTGAGATGCGTTGCTTTTTGGCAAACGTCCCCAAATGGGGTCAACCATTCTAGTTCACAAGCTGCGATGCGCTGTGGGCCAATTTGGTACACATTTTCAAATACAGCTGGACCAATTTAAAATTTGCAGTTTTGTTATGATGTCAGACTAACCAAGACTACTTGATCACATTTTCTGCACATATTAAATTTAAAAGTGTGAACTTTAGAAAGACATCAAAATCAAAACTCTGAAAAAAATATTTCCTAAAAGTACAGAAGCATGCTCAAATTCTAGGTTTTGTAGGAACTATAGTGGTGTTGCACTTCTGGCCACAGAATGATTTTGTACTTTGCTCCCATGAAAAAAAGTAGCTGTGTCCATGCCTTCAGAAAGATTGGTCTGTGTGCAGCTCAAGTACATCTATAAGATTGCTTAACTTTTGAGTTCCCCACCCTCATTTGTCAAGGGGAGTCCTAAAGTGGAATATGGAAACTTGAGAGGTACAGCAAGATTTATGATATACAGTGAAAACTTTAATATGATCTGTCTGTTTTTGTCTTCTAGGACCTCAAGTTCATCTATGGGCGCTATGTCGACTGGGAATCAGCCATTGATAAAGATATGTGAGTTTAGACAACATTTGATTTCAGTTTATTATACCGGTTATATTCTTTCATCATCTTCCTCAAATTGGTTATTTTTTATTCCCCTTGTACAAAAGGACATGGGGGATTGATGTTGTCATAGCAAAATCTGTCTTCTGTCCATCAGTCTGTCTCCATCTGTAACCATCAGACCCCTGATCCGATCTAGATGACACTTGCACCACAGGACCTTAGTATCTACTGCTATTTGCGCTGTGACAGACAGGTCTGTAAGCCAAAGGTCATACTTTGCGTATTTCAGACTTTTCCGCAGATTGCAATATCCAAATTTGACAGAACTTGGTATATGGGTAGTGGTGGATGCTAGTAATACCTATGCACTGTGTCATCATTATTTATGCATATTAATGAGCTCATTTGCATATTCGCTCTGATTGGCTCATTACTAAAGGGTGATTTTCTACCAAATCCATATATCCAAATTTGACGAAACTTGGTATGTGGGTAGTGGTGGATGCAAATAATACCCATGCACTGTGGCATCATTATTTATGCATATTAATGAATTCATTTGCATATTTGCTCTGATTGGCTCATTACTAAAAAGGTGAATTTCTACCAGATCCCAGTAATTTTTCTGGTAGTGGTTCAACAATTATTTAGTAGTGCATTATTAGGATTCCGTTAAATTTGTATGTGGGTGCAATGCAAGCAATACCCATGCACTGTCATCTTTATTTATGCATATTAATGAGTCATTTCCATATTTGCTCTGATTACGCATCATGCTACCAAGTGCAACATTCCTCCTGCTTCATGCATACTATGCTGGCATATGTTCCATTCTGATAATTAAACCCAACTATAGTCCCCACCAGGGGGATTTGCAAGTTTTAACTTGCAGTATTTTTTAGAGAGGTACTTCAGTCAAACTGTATGTAAATGCTCCCATTCACATTGCTGCCAGTGCCGGGCTTTACTGGAAATTGCAAAACTGTGCAAAGAGCAAATAGCTTGAGTCCCTTGTTGCCAGTAGGCAACAGTCTCTCAATCAAATCGGCCAAAAAAATGCATGATATTGTACAGTGATATCTGTACTACTAAAAACAGCTCTGGTTGTCCGGCTATGCACTTCACTATGCTTTGACATATGGGGCTGATATTTGGCATAAAGGTAGGGAAGGATAGTCTGAGGTTTGTTGTCAGGGTTTCAGAGTGACCCAAAAGGCTAAAGGTCATCTAGAGGTCAAATTTGCATAGAATTGCCTTATCACCACCAAATTATTCAAAAGGACCGCTGACCTGAGCACAGAACAAATTGGAGGTCAGTGGTCATGTAGAGGTCATCCAGCTGGGCAAAAAAGCCAGGTAATCGCGTAAGCCAGGTGACCGCCTAGTCAATCAAATTTTCACAAGAATGTGAGTTTGTAGAAGAAACCATTGTAACACATTATACCTTAAATTGCATCATCGTGATTTAGTGTCCTCATACACCATGCAGCTCCATCACAAAAGATGGAGGACACTATACCAGGGTCACCATTCATCACTGGAGTGTCTCCTTATTGTAACCCTCAGGCCTATTGTTGTATAGGAGATTTTAACTCAAATTGTAAATGCTTTATTTCATTTTTTTTGCTTATTTCAGGTTCACCATACAGTTGATGAAGCAGGGCCGTATGAAGGGCCAAGCCTTTGTGGGTCTTCCCAGTGAATACGCTGCCAAGAAAGCCTTGCAAGATACCAATGGTTACCTGCTCTTTGACAAACCCATTGTGGTTGTATCCTTTGTTCATATAATCCTATGTCAAATTATAGAGAACACTATATCCAGCCCATTGAATGTTTCAACCACTCTTATCAGGAATTCTGTTGTGTTTGTTGCAACTTTCAAAATTTGAAAACATTAACTCAACATAGCACTTCAAATCTAGACACTGCAACAAAACTGATCAATTGCCATTTGTGAGCACAAGTACTTACTTCACACTCTGTTGTTTCTATGGGCAGTGTCCTGACACGTTAGTGTGGTGGAAGAATTCCTTTTGTCAGAAAACAATGTAAATTTGTTTCATAATCTTTGAAACCTTTTGATGTTTGCAATATGTTTTATAAATAAATGGTGCGCCCGCAGGCAGAGTGCCCATCTCTCTGTCTTTGGCGTTTGGGCCAGACTCCATCATATAATGTTATTGGGGGGGTTGCCACTCCTCCTCCACAGCGAGTCTGTTTTACATTCCCAGCATATGCCGGTACCCATTTATACTCCTGGTTGGAGAGAGGCAAGCGAGGTTAAGTGTCTTGCCCAAGTTCACAACACATTAGGGACAGCGGGGCTCAACCCACAACCTCATGCTTATGAGGCAAAAGCTGATCCAACTGCACCACATGCATGTGTCCCCTGAATGTACCACAATGTACCACATGTGCCCCTATATATGTTTGTAACATCTTAGTAGTTTGTGCTGCATATGCAATTTTTCCAGTTCCCTGTATTTAGTTTTCCATATACCACCCAGTGAATAAGCTTGTGTGCAGGGAACCATCATAGACAGCAGATAGACTGGTTACGGTGACACATTTATTATGGTGGAGGGAAAAATAGCTGTCATCAACGAACCCCCAAATCATGATATCTGCAGAGCACTTACTTGGGGGACAGGGTTAGTGGGGGTGGTGGGATGTAAGGCGGGTGTGGCAGCTAGAGGAAGGTATGGATGGATGTTTAGGAATGTGGAGAGTTGTTACACAGGAAAAGATTTCCTTTGAAGATGAAAGGAATGGTGCATAAGAGTTCTGTGAGATCGGTGATGCTGTATGGGAGCGAGACTTAGTGTCTGAGTGAAAACGAGATGGGGATTTTGAGGACAGAGAGAGCAATGATGAAAGCAATGAGTGGTATGAAGTTGATGGATAGAAAGAAGACTAAAGACTTGATGCAGATGTTGGGTTTGGAAGAAGTGGGTTGGTATGGGCATGTGCTGAGGAAGGATGATTAGCAAAAGAAGGGCTTTTGAGTTTGAGGTGGTTTGAGGGAGGGGATGACCAAAGAAGAAGGACATGGAAGAAGCAAGTAGAGTAGGAGGGTTGGGTTGAGGATGGAGGATGCATTGAATTGGATGAAGTGGAAGGAGGGAGTAAGGGCGATTGCTACGAGTGTGAGGTAAATCCGGCCACCCCCGTTTTTACGGGGACAAAAACGTATTTAAAACTTTGGATTTACTACTACAACTACTTGACAGATGTGTGTATCAATGTACAGTAATCGAACTGAGATCTAACACTGAAGGCAAGTTAAAATACATGATAACCAATAGAACACACGATAGATAGGGTTTAAATTGAAAATTGCAACAGCATAATTTCAATTCATCACCAGTGTTCTGGTTCTGGTGAGCTACTGCATAAACTCCTCGCTGGGATGTAACATGCAGGCGTGTTGTGACTGAGCAGCATGCATTAATTTTTGAAGTGGGATTGGCTAATAACTTTGCCTAAGTTGATGTCTTTAATCCCAGACTTGAAGGAACCAAGAGTAGGAGCATCCCTGACTTTTGGTGGGAGACAGTTCCATTCAGCAAAGGATCTTGGGAACAAAGAGTATTTGAAACAGTCCTTTGTGGCAAGTAATTTATTGAAAGCAGTAGTAGATTGTTTCCTGGTAGAGACCCCTTGTCTTGGCTTAACCTGGTAGGAGTCGGTATCAATTGCAACCAATTGTTAACAGACTTGTAGATGAGTGTCAATCTTTGGGCTGCTCTACGATGTTCCAATGGCTCCCATTCCAGGTGGTTTAGCATTTCTGTGACATTAGCTTTCTTTTTGTTTTTGTTTTTTAAGACAAATCTAGCAGAGCGTCGTTGGACACCTTCTAACTGAGATATGAGATTTTTTTGATAAGGGTCCCATACCGATGCACAATATTCAAGACGTGTTTGATTTAAACAAAGCTATATCTTGCATACAAAGAAGTACAGTGTTGCTATGTGCTCTGAACAATCTTTGTATGCACGCTATAGCTTTGTTTAAATCAAACACATGGTCCCGGGGGGATCACTTACATACATTCCCATGTAGTCATCCTCGAGCAGGACCTTTCAGATCTGACCCTAAACGCAGATATCTTTCCTTCAATCAGACTACCCTTATCATGGATAAACCCAAAAGGCATACCCTTAAATTAGAGAGCAACTAAATGGTAACCATAAACATTATTGATGGGCACTGATTAGGCATGCTCAAACGGGGACTCAAACTTCTCTGTTGAAGATTAAGTCTTCGATTTCTGTCTCTCACAAAGAGAAAATAGCTATCCTCAGGGACGGATCCAGCCCCTTTCAGAGGAGTAGGCGACCAGTTGAAAAGAAATGGACGATATGGCCGCAAAGGGTAGGTGCGGAAGGGGATGCCCCCTTCCCCCACACTAACCCAGCAAAGCAAAAACAGTCGAAACCCTTGCAATATTCACTTTCAAAAGCACATTTTCATGTCAACTTGATGGGAACAATTTAAAATTTGTAAGTGATTCACTGTTATAATTTTTTGTTTGCTCGTATCCACAAGTCATTGGTAATGGCTTGTGGTGGTGTCAGGATTTATTCAGCTAGTGTGCTGATCCGGGGCCGCGTGTATCCATGATACGGACGCTCCTAACATGGCCCAACTGTTATAATGCTTTGTTTTGAGAAGTACCACTTTTTCGACCCCCTTTAAATTCAGTGGATTTGGCTCACATACCGTCCAATTAATGCGTATAAAGGTTGAGCAATATGTATAGCGACGATCAGGTAATCACAAAAGGAGTCGTCATTTCTCAAAGATGGCCCGGCCCTGCACTGAAATCAGTTCTCTATGATAAACCGTACGTAGCGCGTAAAATTTTGCAAATATCAGTTTGAAGATTTTTTCTACGCAAGTGTCATTGCAGTGTCGCATTTATATTTTTTTTCGGCAAGGAAGGAGCCGGATCCGCCATTGGCTACCCTAAACGCTGACTTGCGGAATGCGAAAATGTTACCCTTTATGGTCAGTTTGCTTACTTTTGTGACCCTTTTCGCGGTCCGCGCCGCGGTGTGAGAAACCTACCCTTTCCCGCGTTTTTCTGCTCGCGGATGACAACAAGTTTAGGTGGAGTGGCCCTCCCGGGCACATGGAGCATACAAAGAAGTACATAGCAAATGTGCTCTGAACATCTTTGTCATCTTAATCAATGCTCAATGTCTTTTTCCATAATAATAATTTCCTTGACAAGATCCAACAGCAATTTGCCAGGTCAGCCAAACCCAAGCCAGAGGAAGAGGGCAAGAAGAAAAAGAAATGAAGATGATCTTAGATAATCTTGTGAGATGGTGACCAAGATGTGATTGAAGAGAGCTAATAAGCTAAGAAGCTGAGCGCACCATGGAAATCATTTTGATAACCATTATCAAAGAAATTTTTTATGTCGATGAAGAATGAGGCTTTTGCTCATGTTACAAATAGAGGTGCAAACCACAGGATGTCTTCCACTCAAACTACCCTGATGGTTAAAAGTATTTTGCTTATGATGCTGTGAATATGGGTACACACCTATTGTTGCAGTGCAACTGTCATACAATTTGAGCATTGAACAGGCAGAGTGATTCTGACACAAATGTGGAACATCCAACAGCAACGTCGTTCCCTGTCACAAATTGTGGGAATCTTATAGATTCTTACAGGTGACATTATGCTATAATCGCCGTCATAATTTCTGAAACAAATGGCACGCACGCGTCTGTTGAATTGCGTATTGCATTCCCTTTGTCAAGCGTTCGTCACACACGCACGCATAGAAATAATTGTGTTTCCAGAAGTACTGGACAAGAGTATAGGAAACAAAATAAGCTGTATGGAGAAGCACAATCAATATGCACTGCCACTCAAAAGTATTTGTGCACATTTCCACTTGGGTTGCAAGAAACAACTGGGAACCCATTGACTTCTTGTGTTATTGATCAAGTCTTACTGGATTTAAAATTACACTGGGGGTATTTTTATTATTTCAACTTAAAACTAAGACAAAAACGATCACAACAACAATGTGGGACATTGTTTGGAATAAGTTTGATTGGTTGTTCTCTTTAGAAATATTTGTAGCATTGAAATAGACTATTTTGCAGCAAGTTAAATCACAAGAGTGTTCAGCAGTCGCTGTGGTAGCCCTACACCTTGAGTACTTCACGGCAGCGATTGTTTTCATCATGTTTACACTCTGTGCATGTCGCAATACAAATAAAAAAGGTCTTTGATCTTGCCATAAGCAATGAAGCTGCCGAGTGTGGATCCAAGCAATGTTTCACTGGTTCTTGATTGTATTGGAAAAATTCTCATAGTCAAACCGTATCCTGAAAAACTCACAAATATCAGCAAAATTCAAAATGTGATGTAAAAACAAAAGCAGATTTAAACCAATATGGATCCTCCCGAGGATTGCCAAGTTCAATGTTCATGTGTTTTTCCTATCATAAAGAACAGTCCCTGGTTTGCAAAGTCCATTTCCAGCAAGTTGAAATTTCCCATAGCGTACATGAGCGATAAAGAGCTCATTAATTATTCATGAAGGAATCACTACAGCGAAAGTGTAAAAGATTTTGGACTTCCTCAATAAAATGTCATATTTGAGAGGTCATAATGATTAATCTCCATAAGAAACATGAATTTGCTGACCAAAAAAGAGTAATAGATATATTCAAAAAGCAATTCCTTTGACCTTGTCAGTATTTTATTTGTAATATGAGGAGTACCGGGTACTTCCATGTTAAAGTTATATGGGACGCGGGGATGATTCGCTTTGGTGGGTCAATTTTCATGAGAAATCCCTGAACATGGGTCATTTTTTCATGAGAACCCCTTAAGACATGGGTCCCATTTTCCTGAAAAAATGCCTCGAAACATTGTTAAAAAAGTCACAATTTTGTGCAGCTCACAGAAAATTTTCAAATATGCCTTTCTATTTGAAGCAAAATCCTTAGAAATGGGCACCTTTTTCTACCAAATGACACTTAGAAATGGGTATAGGGTTGCAACTCCTCAACCGCACATCCCCGTCCAAACCAAATGTGAGTCCCCCTCCCTCCGGGTGAGCACTCTGTAGGCCACATGTGCGTTTTTTTTTTTTTTTTTTTTAAGCAATGAAGCTGCCGAGTGTGGATCCAAGCAATGTTTCACTGGTTCTTGATTGTATTGGAAAAATTCTCATAGTCAAACCGTATCCTGAAAAACTCACAAATATCAGCAAAATTCAAAATGTGACGTAAAAACAAAAGCAGATTTAAACCAATATGGATCCTCCCGAGGATTGCCAAGTTCAGTGTTCATGTGTTTTTCCTATCATAAAGAACAGTCCCTGGTTTGCAAAGTCCATTTCCAGCAAGTTGAAATTTCCCATAGTGTACATGAGCGATAAAGAGCTCATTAATTATTCATGAAGGAATCACTACAGCGAAAGTGTACAAGATTTTGGACTTCCTCGATAAAATGTCATATTTGAGAGGTCATAATGATTAATCTCCATAAGAAACATGATTTTCATGAGAAATCCCTGAACATGGGTCATTTTTTCATGAGAACCCCTTAAGACATGGGTCCCATTTTCCTGAAAAAATGCCTCGAAACATTGTTAAAAAGTCAAAATTTTGTGCAGCTCACAGAAAATTTTCAAATATGCCTTTCTATTTGAAGCAAAATCCTTAGAAATGGGCACCTTTTTCTACCAAATGACTCAACCGCACATCCCCGTCCAAACCAAATGTGAGTCCCCCTCCCTCCGGGTGAGCACTCTGTAGGCCACATGTGCGCAAATACTTCAGAGCGGCAGTGTACATTACCTGGGTGTTCAACATTAGGCCTTGTCAGACGTGGTCCATTCAGTTATGTATGTTGTTCCCCCACTAATCGTTCGCAAGAATACACAACTGTGTGTTTGTAAACATTGGTGTTGCATCACCAGTAAACAAGTCTGTAGCAGACTATGGTCAGCTTAGAAGGAAAGGGGGAAATTCCGGGGGGGGGGGGGGGTTAAAACCCTAATGAAGAATGGATTTTTGCCACATTTTTGGAAATTGTTACAGCTTGACTAATAGAGACAAGATTGAAGGCAAAATTTTCAGTATGTTGAATGATACAGCTATTCTTTAAAGAACATACATTCATTGAAAGAAAAGGAATTCAAGAAATTCATTTCTCAGATGGATAGACTTCTTTTTTTCTGATATTTACATTAAAAAAAAGAAAAAAATAACGAGTTTCATAATGAGAATAACATAAATTTGTCAAATGTGCAGGCGACAATTTAATATGACCTATACTAAGTTTGGGCATTAATTAATATTTTTTTTAATTTCTTTCAGAACGAGTGGATTCTTTAGCCCTTTTGGTTGTTGAAAATGAATCTGGAAGCATTTGGCCTAAGATGAATTTTTAGGTTGGTAAAATGTACATGAAGTGATAAGATTTGGGGGGTTAATTAGTCCCTTGCCAAATCTGACACGGACCAATCCTTGAAAGCTGCATCCGCGCACACTCATATCACTGCTAATTATTTTCACCTAATGGTCTGATTTTCATAGAAAAAACTTAAAACACTCTTTAGTTAAGTTGTCCGTCTTCTGCCATTTGTCCTGGAATTATTTATAGTGTCACATATTGGTATGAAAACAAACACCCCAGTTCAATTGACGATACTGGCCAATTTATTATAGACCGGTTGTAACAGGTTTTGACCTTCAACAATACAATTCCCTTCATAGATCCTGAGCTTACCCCTCCCCTTTGTCTTTTTTTTTTCGCCTTGCTTTTTGTAAGGTCCATTTTGTTTCATTCTTGTTATTATTGTTAGTTTTTCATTATGCAAACAAGTGTACTTATTATTTGCTGGGGGTGACCGCTTCTGGCCTCTTTTGGCCTTTTGGTCATCTCCACTACATTGCTTTGTTTATAGTTAGTATGTTTGGTAACCATCTATTTTTAAAGAATATGTATATTTTATCGTGTTCATTTTTTTCATTGATATAGTGGAAATAAATATAACTGAACCTGAATTATGGGTTATTTCGTGGTGTTATTCCGGAGGGTAATGTTTATATGATAATTCATGAATTATCAAATTTTGACGTACATGTTGAATTAAAAAAATGACGTTCTAAATTACAGGTTTGGAGTACAAGATTAGGGTACCCCAACCCCACTGAATCAAAGCTCAGTCGGCAACATCAGCAAAGCTGATTTTCATTCTTCTCAGATATACTTCAATGATACACTATCCTTCTCAATGTTTCATCACTAGACCCAGAGGGTGTTTTGAAATCATCCCATGATGTCATAGCATGTGCCTATACTGTACTGTCCTAAACACATGTCGTACTTAGGGATAAAAAGCATTTCAGAAGTTAAAGAACCACAAGACTTTCATATCATTCAAAAAATTCCCCTAAGTACTAATTCTTTGTGGCTAAAATGAGCACTAAAGTCAGGGTTTTTATGTGTTAAGAATAGATTTTTAAGTGATCACTGACCCTTATTGAGTGAAATTTCCTTCCCCAAACTAGGTGCATTGTGGGATTGACTCAAAACACCCTCTGTACTAGACCCAAAGCAGGGCTACACAGTGATCAGCGTTTTTTTTACTTTTACATACAGTTTTATGTTGTCAATAACTCATAAGGCAGTCCCCATGGTAGAATTGTAGGAAACCAGGTGTAGGTCGTGGAGGCTGACCCATGCGCACCGACACTTGGAATTGAATCATTTTTGGCTGTCATAGAATAGTCAGTCATGCAATTCGAAAGGTATGATGGGGCGGTCAGGTTCTTAAAACAGGCCTGAAGATTAGACGTCTTACCTTACCTGGACACACTCCATAACAGCTCCCTAATGCATCACTTGCTGGAATGAAAACACCCCATGCAATTGGCAGGTAATTGCCATGTTATAAAAGGCTTGACCTTTTCAACAATTACACAGTCCCTTTTCAACACCGTACCTCATACGATATCTGGGTTTGTTTGGTGTATTCTATGTTATTGCCCTTGTCCTCAATTGAATGAATTTGGGTTGAAATGATTTTTTCTTGCCATTGATAATGACGTTTGTTTTTACTTGAAAAATTATGTAGCTGTTATTATAAGACACCTTTTGAGGAATTTCAGGCAAAATCAATGACAAAGATTGAAACTTTACACAAAAAAGTGACTAAGTCCATTTACCAACCTAAAAGCTTAAGCCAAAAAGCTTTCAAGATTTGTTTTCAGCAACCAAAATGGCCATAGGATCCACTCATTTTGAAAAAAAGATGGTCGTTTCTTCATCCCTACCTATATTTTTTCATAAGGATTTTTGTTGTTGAACGGAATTCAAACATGTTACAGAATGGTTCACAAATCAACTCTGCATCTGATGTGTCCGTATATTTTTATACGGCCTCACAGGATAAAAAATATGCGGACGCATGGATACATCGTTGATTTGTGATGAACCACTCTGTAACATGTTTGAATCCCTAATTTACCATCAAGTATTGATATAGCATTATGCACACATACTGCATGCTTGAGGCAAGAAGCACATGTGTAAAAAATTACTTTCATGTACAGACAAAAGCCAAATATATATGGCCTATGTCGTTAGGAACAAAGAGCAGGGCATAGGCTGATTAGTTACATAAGTCTCTAGATTTGGACTACAGACTATTGGACAAAAAATAAAGATGACAAGATAATCATTCTAACTTTCCTTGTTTTCTTCATACATTTTATTGAGTCTCACACAATGTACATGTAATGTTTGTCTATAAATTGGAAGAACCAACTTTATATTTAAATATATAAACAAAAATACATCCACGGAATATCAACATGGTTTTTCCAAACTGTCCAATTAGGTTGAGCAAGTTAGGTAAGAGAAGTACTGTACCAATGGCCACGCTCAAACCTTGTCTATTTGAAAATGCACTATTTAGTGAGGAAATCAATTAGATGATCAGTTGTGCATTCCATTTAATTTGACTTTGGAGACCCGACATCCTTATTGGATAAGCATAAACGAGCTTGATTCAAATTAAGACTTAAGATTTGATTGTTCACAATAAATAAGCCTTATCAAAGCAGCGGGGGGGCAGGGGGGTGCAAGCCCCCTGCTCAGAAGCCGAGCCCCCGCCAGCCCCCCCAAGTGAACTGACCGTTTGTTCAGTGTCTATGGACACGTCCCCAAATTCGCTCCCTCAGAAAGACAATGCATCCGAACCCCTCTTCCCCCCATTTGCAAAGGTCTGGTTACGCCACTGCCAGGAAGTTTATGTGAATTACCGTGCCCTTAACATGTCCAGAGGGCACATGTAGTCCGTGGATAAAGCGCCCGACCCGCACGCCAAAGGTTGTGGGTTCGAGCCCCGCTGAGGCTCTCTACCCAGGTGTATAATTCAATGTTGGGAAAGTAACAGACTCGCTGTAGAAAGGTGTGACAATCCCCCTACAACAACATATGGTGGAGTCTGGCGCAATCGCTTTGAAAGAGAGATGGGCACTCTGTTCCTGTGTAACACAGGTCTGTCCCCTTTACCCTTACCTTTTTAACATGAACTGAGCAATTTTAACATCTCTTGATCATATTCTGACTGAACATGCCCCATAGAGTCAACCACTCACCATAATTCTCTGCCCTCAGACTATAGTGGCCCTCACCAAGTCACCATGTTAAGAATTTGTGCTTCCATCTAATTTGACAGTTTAGATCAACCTCATCAAATGTGTATTAAAACAAGAAGTTGGCTACCTATACTCCATAAACCTAGAAGTACAAAGTAATCAATAAACTCCCACACAAGTCTCACAAAGGCCTGGTATGTCGACTTATACGACCAGTATTTTGTGTATCAGTGTAAGAGATTTGTTTTGTCCGTACATCATGCGCTGTGTCTTGTTTCATGGATTTAGACTGCGCGTAAGCGCGTTTGGTAGTAAGGCGGGATAATGCTACGCAATGCATTGATTAATTTACTTTGTACTTCTAGGTTTACAGAGTATATACCTAATTGTACAAAAGATAATGGAAAAAAAAAACTTCTTTGGCAGTTTAACATGGACGGAATAATTTTGTCAAGTTCAAACTACAACTGCTGGTAGCTACTGTAAAACAAAATATTTTCATGAATTTTGCCAGGTGTAAATTAAAAAAAAAAATGCCTTTACTAAAGCTACCAAACATGGTAGTTTATACTAGATTCCAGTTGATAGTGGAATAGCCTCTACTTTTTTGTAGGTGGAGGTATGAATTGAGGGGATTAGTATATAAAAACTTTAGTCCGTGTATTTGTGGTATGATGTGCGCTATAGCCATGATAGCCAACCCTGAGCGGTTGGGCCATTCACAGTCCCAATCAATAGTCAAAGCGTAAACCCTAGAATGTTCAAAGAACACGCAAACTAAATCCAGGAATAGTTTCAGTGAAAGCAGTTGAAAGCTGATTTTATAAATAGTGAAGATAAAAGTTGTTACACACAGGTGACTGAAGCCTTCTAAAATTTATGATATGTTGTTGTAGGTAATGTTAAAACCAATTCAGGGGTAGACACACTATGCATCACATAGGATAAAATACAAAGTATTGACTGGACGAACAACGTAACTTTTTTTGTAGTTGGCCAGTTTTTTCAATCCGATCTCTTTTGTATTGCGAGAAAGATTTTCTGGGTATTTCTGTCCCCTATTTTGAGTAATGGACGAAGTCCAACTCCGCCCATAACTCTACCATCAATTGGAATCTACTATAATCATCTTAAAAAAACCCTCACAGGTGACTCCTCCCAATTTACTTCTCAAGAATGCTACCTAGAGGAATGGATGGTGGGATTATTATTATATTTTTTTGCTTTTGTTGACATTTTATAAATCCTCATTTCAATCGATACATATTAATGATAACACCTAATGTTCACGAATAGTCCTTGAAAGTGAAGCACTGATGCTAGACATTCATAGCAAATGGAATAAACAGTATCATCACTTCATATCAATTTTGTCTGCGAAGGCAAAATGAATTTCAAATGATTGTATTTTGAAGGCACACACAGAGGCACTAGCATTTCAAGACACAGAAGGTATTACATAGATAGCAGTAAGAGAAGATTTTGCTGAATTCCCACAATACGTGCTAGCGACGAAAATGCCACACCAGTCCATAATGCTTTGCAAAAAAAGTCCTGTAAGGAAGCACGATCTGCAGTATCATAACATGATACTGGTGCAAGATATCATGGCGCAAGTTCAGAATCAGATAACTTTTTTTACACTGGCAATAGAAGTAAATGAGCTTGAAAAGCGTAGGGGACGTGTGTAAAATAAACTAAGTCAGAATAATTTCTATTGCTGGTCAAAATATTTCTGAATAAGAGTCAAGAAAACTTTTTGCAGGGGACGTGTACACTGAAATAGGGATGTCCCAGATGTAGATTGATGCTCAATGGTTCTGTGTGCAAATCAAATAGCTGTATGGGAACTCAGCGAAATCTTGATAACAGTAGTTGCACTTTCACTAGCAACAAACAGTTGACAATGCACACATTCAGGGTAATATACAAAACATGAATTTTTTAAACTCTGTGGAACTCTGGAAACTGATGTAATGAATAAAATTTAATAATGGCATACTTTTTAACTTTCTGACCTGAACAAAGTTGACAGCAGTCTGCCCCAGTCAGCTATATTTTTTTTTCACCCCAACTGCAAGATGATCCAACTGAAATTTTGCCAACCAGGACTGACACGCTATCAACTTAGAATCCCCGATTCTTCCTAGACCAGGCCAATGTCAAAATGGTTGCAACATGTTGATTCCTTGCAGAATCAAGAAGTGGCATTATTTTATATTGTATCGGACTTACATGCACAGCTATTTCAAGAGCTTGTTGCTTATGAACTTTTATTACAGTGCTTGTCGTATCCCTTGGACATGACATATGCACGCATATCTCTCTGCCTGAACTGCGCTTACATGAAATCCAACAGTGCCTGTATTGGCATGAAAGAGGGCACACATAGTTACATGTCCAGGGATTTTGACAAATACTATAATTCATCATTGTTTATTGTAGGGGTTTATACCTGAGAATCTTGCATGACATGCGACTTTGAATTCCTGGATGTTGAAAAAGTAACTCAACCCTACTCAAGCTGTTACTGAATTCCCAACACCAGACCAAAGGCATGGCAAAATGCGCCCACCTGTTCTGGACCAGTCCAGTCCGTGCACCTTGCACACCTTTATTAAACTTCTAGAACCCTTTAACAACGTTTCTGGCCAACTGTATTTCCCAAGCAAACTGTCAAAAAATTAACACTCAAGCAAAATGATGAAAAGGCACACAAAATAGGCCCAGTTGGAATAATATGATGGTGGAAAAATAACAAACCATATGGTCTGTTGTTGGTGGGGATAAACCACGCTTAGGCTCTATTGTATCTCTGCATTTTGCAAAACCCAAGGCCAAATAATATTGTATGAATGAAAAGATATTACTAAGACCTATTTATATACTCAAGAATTTTAACTTAATACAACAATATGATTACAACTCTAGGACAGATTTTACTCTCTCCCATTTGCCTTAGTATGATCAAACATCCAGGGTGAGGTCCATTTTGGTCATCACGGTAGTCTTAGTTATGCCCCCTCGCAGACCAGCAAGGAAAGGTCTGTGGTGTAGGACAGTGCTTGATCCATCACGTTTGGTCTGAGAACCAACATCCCTGCAAACACAAAGTAAAAGAACACATTTACTAACCCAATCATTCTCTATTGCAAGAGAAACTTATATTTGTTTGTATCGTTCCAATATTTTCCAAAGAGTATAAGTAAAATGCTCTCATGATTTGCTTGATCCCTTGAGATGCAACATCTAAGGTTCAGTTCAATGACCATTAGGGAAATGGCCACGTCTTTGGGAACCCCAAGTAACATAGATACCCAAACAGATAAACCTCCCAAACTACAATTCAAGTTCCTTCTCTTCCCATGCCTAAAAAAGCAATGGCAAACCCCACTCTTTCTGGTATGCAAGGATTGAAATGCCATAAGTGATCACAATTGGACATTCCACTTGGTGCTTTCAGATTCACATTAAGAGCAAGACTGCAATGAACTCTTTTACACAACAACATACATGACCATTAGCAATCGGCACAATCTTGGCTTCAATGCAAGCTTCCCAGGGCAGGCTTGTCATTGCCCACTAAAAAATAACGGTGCCAATATGATGCACAATGCCTTTGTAATTGCATTGTGTACTAAAGCGAATGTTATGAATCACCAACGGAAGCGTCAGGCGTGTGCAATGGAATGTCTGCATAGCTCAAGACAATTATACAGTGTGCAGAAAGAAAATCAGAACCAAATGCAGACCATTGATCACACCCGCTGCTGGCAATGTCTTATTTTCACTAATTAGCTGGTTTGTTTTTGAGCAATAGTTCTATTCATTTACCACCTTCTTTGCCAAATGACTGAATTTTCAGTAAGCTAGGGAACAAACTATATTTCTGGGATCTAGTGCAGTAATCCCTCATAATCAAGGTTGTGTGTTGCAAAACAACTCCACGTATGTAATGCCTTTGAAAAAGCCACTGCAACCAAAGAGGTTCTATATAGATAGAGAGGCAAAACGTTCGTAATCTTTAGAAATTCATCGTCTCGCATGTTTTGCCGACCACAAGAAAAACAAGCGTTACCAACAATAGAAAGCAATGGCTGCCTCCGACTCTTCCGCATACTGTGGGTGCCGCTTTGCATAACACTAATCGGTAGTGATACAAATTGATGTATGTGTAAGAGGTGGACAGGTGTAATAATAGTGCACCTGGATCATTGTGCTCAGATACTCTTTTTCTCATAATGCAATGCGCGCTTAGGTGAAAAGATGTATTCATTGAGATGGTTTATTTAAATCAAGAAGACGGACGTTCATTTCATTCGTTGTGTGGCCAGGCGCCGGTAGGACAAAATTTAAACCACCCAATAGCACCCAACATCCAACAACTGCTATTGACGGATTGTTTGTATCGAATTGACATTAGTGTGTATACAAGCACCCAAACTAATAATTATTCCGGGCAATATTCAAAATGTCAGCGCCCAGCACGGACGACTGGTTTTTGAAGGGCTTCACCCCTTGACTGACAACTAAAAAGGATTTATAGATTTAGGTGACCACCCTGGATTTGCCTGTCTCTGCTATATTTTGTAATTTGTGGCTTCACAAAGGCATAGCGTTATGCAACATACAACCTTGGATTATGTGGTACTTACAGCCAACCTGGATGCAAAAAGAGACATATAGGAATAATACAAATTCTGGCTGACTGAACTTGTCATCAGAAGTGCTAATCGAGAAAAACATTGGCTTACAATAGATTATTTAAAATCTATAGCCTGGCCTTGTATTGAAATAAGGCTTGAATTGCAAAAAAATGTATATTTGGGGGGGCCTGGTCCCCCTGAATCCCCGCAGGGGGGCCTTAAGTGTCCCCTGGACCCCCTTCCGTTGTGGTTTGGATCGTTCCCGGTGTCCGCACCCTGGGCTTGTGGGATCCTGGCTACGTGCATGCCTTGTCCTTAAAAATTAGAAACAGCTGTAAAGTATCACAAACAGAGGCTACTTGTTAAACTCAAAATGTTTCTTCATTTTTTTGGCAAAACTTACTTTGGTAGATACACCTGTGTGACATTATCCCTTCTCAAGTTGCTCAGGTTAGTCTGGGCTGAATGGGTCACTTTGTCTCGAAGATTAGCCTTGAAAATAAAAAGTCACACAATAGGTTAAATGTGGGATGACTTACAAAAACAATATGCTATTATGTATGTACTTGCTGGAGCTTCAAAGAGTATGGCAAATGGCTTTCGAGCCAGTGACCAAGTGCTTTCCTTAACATAAGGCAAAAATGCATCGTTCTCTGAGACGCTTATGTCGCCTGCCATTGCAGTTTGCCAACGGGAGTCACAGTTTGGTGATGTGAGTTCACATAGGGTCATCAGAGGTCAAACTGTTTACACCACATATGAGCCTTGGGCCAGTGGTTATTCTGACCAAGTATGAAGTTAATCAGTGAACACTGAGAGAAATGTTGTGTTATATATTTTGACAAAATGGGGTCAAAGTTCACAAAGGGGTCATCAGAGGTCAAACTGTTTACACCACATATGAGCCTTGGGCCAGTGATTCTTCTGACCAAGAATGAAGTTAATCGGTGAAATATGATAACCTTTGATTTTTAACAAAATTAGGTCAAAGGTCACATAGGGGTCATCAAAGGTCCATCTGTGTACATCCCACATTAAATCTTGGCCAGTGGTTCTTTTTGTTCTTTTTCAGTAACTTTTGTGGCCGTAGCATCTTATGTGCCAAAAAAAATGTAGTTTTATAGATTTTTCATAAATGGGGTCAAAGTTCACATAGGAGTCATCAGAGGTCACTTTGTTTACACCACAAATGAGACTTTGGCTAGTGGTTCTTCTGACCAAGTATGAAGTTAATAAGTCAATGTGTATGCAAGAAATGCCCAATTGTTAACCTTTGTTTACAGCCACAGCCCACAGCGGAAAAAAGCTATCCCTATGTGTCTTCCTGCTAAAGGGCCATTCTTCGGGAAGTCACACACGTGACCAAACTTTATTTGCCTCCCATGACAAAGCAACCACTCCAGCAAAAGTGAAAACATAATTTTTTTGGTTAGGTTTGGACAAAATCTAACCAAAAATAGTGTTTCCACTTTCGCTAGATTATTTGTTTTGTTGTGGGAAGCATATAAAGTTCGGTCAGGAGTGTGACTTCCCGAAGAATGGCCCTAAAACAGGCAACACAAAAACAAGTTTGTCTCAGAAGAAATATGAAAAAGCAAATGCGAAAAGCGTCTTTTTTAAATATATTTTGGACAAATTCTAATGCGAAACGCATGATTAAAAAAAATTTAATGCATTTTTGACCCACTTTTTTATTTTTTTTTTCCTGAAATTTTTTAAAGAAAATTTTTCAAGTGAGTAAAAACACCAATTTTTAAAAGCCATGCACACGGTCTTCTGGGAAAAAGTTGGTCTTTTTTTGCCTAATAATAGTTACAAAACATTTGTTAATCTCCATATGATGAACCAGCAAAAAAAAAAAAAAAAAAAATAAAGGGCCATTCTTCGGGAAGTCACACACGTGACCAAACTTTATTTGCCTCCCATGACAAAGCAACCACTCCAGCAAAAGTGAAAACATAATTTTTTTGGTTAGGTTTGGACAAAATCTAACCAAAAATAGTGTTTCCACTTTCGCTAGATTATTTGTTTTGTTGTGGGAAGCATATAAAGTTCGGTCAGGAGTGTGACTTCCCGAAGAATGGCCCTAAAACAGGCAACACAAAAACAAGTTTGTCTCAGAAGAAATATGAAAAAGCAAATGCGAAAAGCGTCTTTTTTAAATATATTTTGGACAAATTCTAATGCGAAACGCATGATTAAAAAAAATTTAATGCATTTTTGACCCACTTTTTTATTTTTTTTTCCTGAAATTTTTTAAAGAAAATTTTTCAAGTGAGTAAAAACACCAATTTTTAAAAGCCATGCACACGGTCTTCTGGGAAAAAGTTGGTCTTTTTTTGCCTAATAATAGTTACAAAACATTTGTTAATCTCCATATGATGAACCAGCAAAAAAAAAAAAAAAAAAAATAAAGGGCCATTCTTCGGGAAGTCACACACGTGACCAAACTTTATTTGCCTCCCATGACAAAGCAACCACTCCAGCAAAAGTGAAAACATAATTTTTTTGGTTAGGTTTGGACAAAATCTAACCAAAAATAGTGTTTCCACTTTCGCTAGATTATTTGTTTTGTTGTGGGAAGCATATAAAGTTCGGTCAGGAGTGTGACTTCCCGAAGAATGGCCCTAAAACAGGCAACACAAAAACAAGTTTGTCTCAGAAGAAATATGAAAAAGCAAATGCGAAAAGCGTCTTTTTTAAATATATTTTGGACAAATTCTAATGCGAAACGCATGATTAAAAAAAATTTAATGCATTTTTGACCCACTTTTTTATTTTTTTTTCCTGAAATTTTTTAAAGAAAATTTTTCAAGTGAGTAAAAACACCAATTTTTAAAAGCCATGCACACGGTCTTCTGGGAAAAAGTTGGTCTTTTTTTGCCTAATAATAGTTACAAATATTTGTTAATCTCCATATGATGAACCAGCCTAAGGGTGATTTACAAATGCAAAATGTAATCAAACAAGGATCATAATAGTACACAAATAAAGAGTCTATAGGCAGGTCTTCAAATGACCTTTTACTTCAGTAGTCAATGTTACTAAAATGACAAAGGATTAGGTCCAGTATCACACCAGTCCCTGTAAATGATGTGCTAAATGTAAAAAGGAGTCTAACTTCAATCCCAGTAACTACAGTAGGTACAACAATATGAGAGTCATGCATCATGTACTAGAATGCACACACACATTGGGGATGAAGATGAAAACTCTATATACTTAAATCGGGCCATCCATTTTTAACAGTTTTTACCCACCCAGATATGTGATGAATCACCTTTTATACATTAGTGAATGATAAGCACTGAAGCAAGATACTTTGTTCGGTCTGGAGTTTGGGGGTGACGTCATGAATTAATGATACAATGGTTAACTGAATATATGTGAAATCAGAGAAATTAACAGTTTTTACCCACCCAGATGTGTGACAAATAACTTTTTATACAACAGTTAATGACAAGCATCAAGGCAACCCCAGAACGAAATTTTATCTGGGACAGAGCAAGCACGGGAATCGAAACAGCCCATCCATGAGGACATTTTCTCACTCATTTAATCAACTTTATTATAATAGTACAAGTAGTAGTACAACCAAAGTTTAATTCAAATTCCCTTGTTTTTCCCTGCCAAAGGGGGTGGCCGGATACACCTTCACATACAGCAATACTTTGTGTTGGCGGTTGTATTGGAGGCAAATGGTTTTAATTGGACTGAATGCCCTTCACGACGTCAATGTGCTGGATACAGCCAAGGACTTACTATCAGTTTTATTCTATTCAAGCAATGGAATAAAGTGCACTGAGATGGGCAACACTGGATGTCAACTTCTACAGACACTGGTATTCACAACAAACAACCTTGAAGATATTGGCAAACATGGGAGAACATGTGTGTTCCAGTGGAAAGTGAAGGACTCGTGATCATTAGGACGTTATTAAACTCGTGGTTTGAGCCCCACTGTGGTCAACAGGGTTGGTTGTCCCTGGGCATGATACTTAATCTCCGTTGCCTCGTCGGATAGGCCTTCGGCGCTTAAGGCATGTCTTCGAGCAGCCACAGATGAACGAAAGGATTGTGCCGAATTTCTTGAAGGACAGCGTAATAATAATTGGCAACAGCGTTTGAGCCTGTTACAGGGATTAGTGCCAATATAAAAAACTGGTTATTATGTTAGTAGATTAAACATGGATTACATCCCTACCAGCTTGATAGCCTTGCGTCTGAGTTCCCACTCATTCCATTCATAAGACTGACTATGTTAGATTCTATTGGGTGAACCTCGTTTCTGTACTCCCATGCACATTTAGTGATTGGCTTCTCAATCATCTTGCCTTGGTCTTTGCCCTGAAAAAAAGAAATAGGACAAGGCAGCTAAACATCACTGGTAAGGAAAATGTAAAATAAATGAAGATTAATAATAATTTATGATAATTGAATTGACACAAACTTTTTGCTTTCCTTAGCAAACAAAATAAAATAACCTTTAGGGGTTGTATTTGCAAAATTTTGCTCACAAAGTGTTTGTTTCCTGATTTTATATCTTGAGGTGTGAAAGCCATAAAATCTCAACTCATATTTCACATTTAAAGAGAGATACAGGAATTAACAACATTAGCAAAACAAGTGCACATGTGATTAAGTTAAGTTTCAACCGATAATCGGATTGGATATCGTATCGGGCCGATATTACCCATATCGGTAAAAATCGGTCGGCAAAAAAAGAGGCTTTCCTTATCGATATTTGAGAGAAACCCAAAATGTCAGCAGTAGTCTCTTTTATGCGAAATTTTTGTTGTGTGGGTGTTGTGTTCCAATATGAGAATTCGTATTTTTTATAATGCAACAGAAGAAGATAGAAAAATGCTAATTGCAAAATTACTCAATGTGAATGTTAATGTTAATTTTGTTAAGAAACCCCCAGACAGCTAAAAAAAAGAAAAGCCAAATAGCTGTTAAAAAAAATACAGTACCATATACTTTTTGGTAGGTTTATAATTTCCTTGGATCAACCTATAGTTATTCCCATTGCATTAACCATGGGAAATTATTAGGGTGATTCACAAGAAAATTATAAACTACAAAGAAGTTATATGTAACTGAATTTTTTTAACAGCTATTGGTTTTCTTTTCTTTTTTAGCTGTTATGGGGGTTATTGACCGTTATTCTGAACAAAATTTACCATTCACATGTTCTTTGGAAATTCTGATTGGGAGTATTATGGCAATAGGATATTTTTTCTGTTGGCATTTATAAAAAAAATACTAATTTAAGCATTGGATTAAAGAAGAAACCACAAACATTCAATTTCAAACATAAAAAAGATGCTGCTGTGCTGACGTTTTTGGTTTCTCTCAAATATCGGTAAGAAAAAGCCAATTTTTAAATTGATTTGATACTGATATTATACAAATAAACGCTCAACAAATATCGGATCGGAGGATCGGACCCGATATACAAATGTAATATCGGTATCGGATCGGAAGACAAAAAGTCATTTCGGTTGACCCCATAACCTAATTAAGATCATAAATACCATTGCATGCAGGCACTATGTGAGTTCAATTTGATCTGCAATATATTTTGTCATGTTTGGGTTTTAAATCACTCCATGGGGATCAAGAGAAGATGCGGGCATAAGGACATGGTTACGCATATCGGTGAAGTAACCGATTTCTGCGCAGTTATTATTGTGCAATTATACCTTTCAATACTATGGGCTATGTCAAGTACAAAAGTTGCACATTTGTGTTGAAAATGAATATAAATGTCATCACAATTTCTTTTCCTAAATATCAGTGACCAGTATATGTACATCATGCTGCATTGAATCGAGCAAATAATCGGCAACTGTTGATATCCAGTAATCCGCTCGGTATGCAGAGATAAAACACTATTTATCTGGAAGTACGATCCCTTGTTATTACCCACCGTGAAACAGATTTCAGGTGCTCATCACCCTGATTAAGATTGAAGCTATTTTTATCATGACGCAAAGCACAAGAGATACTTGTCCTCTCCCAAAAAAAAAACCTTAGGGTCTATTGTGCGTTCCATAACTTTGACCATATATTCATCATTTTTCCGAAGGAAACAAAGATGAACAAAAATTCCCATGAAAGAAAAGTTGTTGGCAAACTGTGACCCTAACATCTTTGTGTAGAAACAAAACTTACTTACATAACTTGCCACGTAACCCATTTCTATTCAATTTACTGTGTTGTTAGCATAGGTCGCTAGACCCCCTTTTTTGTATTTTCTAATACATGGTGGTAAATTGAATAGAGAGGTCCCGCAATAATTTCTGGATCTTGGTTCTGCACAAAGATTGTTAGGGCACAGCTTACCAGACCAGAATCCACCATGATTTTTTTGTTCACGTTAGTTTCCTTTTTTCCATAAATGATGATAGATGCAGTCAAAATATTGAACTCACAGTAAACCTCAAAGTTTATTTTAATCGCGCACGAGGCCATCTCAATCCAAACTGGGTAACGTTTCATAAAGGAGTCCCAGTATCAATGAGTATTGCCATTGATTCCATCCTGCGCTATCTTAACATCATACGAGCGTGACGGAATCAATGCATACCTCATTTGCGTCCTTGTGGCTTCTATGTGAACGTCTACCCTAAACTGGCGGGGATAATGAGTCCCTATAACCCTGACATCTTTTCATCTGCATGACCAGTAACAATAGTTCTGCATTCCAAATAAAGTGGATCTGCATTTTTTTTGTGCTTTGTCCGCTGAATACCGTGGATTTACTTATCATAACCGCCGACTATTTGCACCCTTTTTGAGTCACTGGCAGCATAGTGTATGCCCTTGATCACTGATATTCAGAAAAGAAATTGAAAGATGGCCTTTTAATTCATTTTCATGAAATGGTGCAACCTTTACCAATAAATGGTAATATAATATTTATTATTATAGTTAAAATGGGTTTACTTCTGCGATTATGTAATCAAAATGACAATTTTTCCTTTGATTCCCAGGGCAAAATCTTATCTTGCGTATCAAACGCTGGGCATTATTTTTATGGATTTTGTGACCCAAATCGATCCACTCAAATCAAAAGATAGCAATATTTGAGAAATCAGCTAAATATTGTATTAAAATATAAGAAAACAATAGGACAATTTTTCACCCTTTGAAAATGTTAAAGCAATATTAGCACATTTTTTTTTAAGAGCGCCTCTAATTTTTCAAAAAAATTGAGATTTTTACACGGTTGCATTGGTAACTGGCTAGTAAACTATACCTGTGAATGGTTAAGCTCGAAAATGTCTGTGTGTCACAAACGAAGGAATTTTGTAATTAGAATAATCATTATTGGGGATCCCGATAATAATTCAACGGCTGCTGGAAACGGCCTTCTAATGTGAAATAGCCGGGAAATAGCGCATGTACGTGTCTACGCTCATCCATTAGTTGTTTTATTGGTTCAGGCAAGTCAAGTTAGAGGTTATCTTCTCGAGGTGGCACTATTTCATCATGGACGGACATAAACGTAGCATTTCCAGCTCTGCCGTAAGTCCAATCTGGGATCCCAATTCTAATTACAAAATCGCTTATTTTATGATAAATACGCATTCTTAGCATTCTCGTTCGCAGGTATAGTTTCCTAGACAATTACCAACGTAACTGTGCCAAAATATCAACTTTTGAAAATTGGGGGCGCTCTTCAAAAAATGTGCCATTATTGCTTTAATCATATTATTGTTTTTGTTTGAAATGTGGGGATTTTTAAAAGTGTAGGTTTTATGTTTAGAAAGACTCATCATGATAATAACCTGATTTTCACATCCCCTTTGGTCTAAGTTAATCAGATGAAGTCACATTTTATCTATCTTGCAAAACAGACAGTTCCATACCTGCGTGTACGGTGTAATGGTAGCAAACTGTGCATGAAGTTCCAGCAGTTGTATCAGCTCAGGAGAATGCTTGGCACACTCAGCCACACCTACTATATAACTGATAAGAAAATGAAAAACAAAAACAAAAAACAAACCTAGATGTTTATTTTTTTCATTGTTTAAAGGTGCATTTCGTGATTTCAGCACCTTCTGTTTTATTCATTGATCACTAGATATCCTTGAGAAAAGCTTATTCACAAAATTTGAGCTGATTCCGATCTTGCAGTTTTGTGTTATGAGCAATTGCGCGTTTCCCACGGTCCCATAGGCTACTGTGCTGTAATTTCTGTCCGTTTACGGACAGAAAATACAAAATTGCGAATTTCTTACAGATGCGACCGAATTTGAAAAAAAAAAAAAAAAAAAATAATCAGATGAAGTCACATTTTATCTATCTTGCAAAACAGACAGTTCCATACCTGCGTGTACGGTGTAATGGTAGCAAACTGTGCATGAAGTTCCAGCAGTTGTATCAGCTCAGGAGAATGCTTAGCACACTCAGCCACACCTACTATATAACTGATAAGAAAATGAAAAACAAAAACAAAAAACAACCTTGTAAATAAGAAACCTAGATGTTTATTTTTTTCATTGTTTAAAGGTGCATTTCGTGATTTCAGCACCTTCTGTTTTATTCATTGATCACTAGATATCCTTGAGAAAAGCTTATTCACAAAATTTGAGCTGATTCCGATCTTGCAGTTTTGTGTTATGAGCAATTGCGCGTTTCCCACGGTCCCATAGGCTACTGTGCTGTAATTTCTGTCCGTTTACGGACAGAAAATACAAAATTGCGAATTTCTTACAGATGCGACCGAATTTGCACATAAGATTGGGCAACAATTGGCCATTACTCAGTGCTAACGGTTCAGATGATATAAAAATCTCAACATTGTTTAGGTAAGTCGGGGGGACGAGGCTGCGGATCACGAAATGCCCCTTTAACCCTTTCCTAACTGTATCTCGATGCAGATTGTTGAATCAATGTTTCTTCTTTGGGGGAAACCACACCTGTACAACTGAGATTTGAAGAGACAAAACAGTCTGAAATTATTAGCCAGTTTCCTGGTCCATATGTTCTATTGTGCATCTATAATTCATGAAGAAACTCTCCAAGTTCCTTGAAGGATGCAAATAAAATACTGAATGTTTCCCCAAATGAGTACTGAATCCATAGTTTACAAACCCACATCCTGGTGAACTGATGCCATTCACTCAGATTAAAGGTGACGTGAGATATATTAGCTATTATGGAAATTCATTTGTTGGTGAGAACTCTCCTTTGTATTAGCTAAAATAAGTTCTATAAAGGATCTAGTCTCTTTTTTGTAGAGTTTTCAGCAACACAAGCTAATTTTGAACCAAATTTACGACACAGCAGAGACCTACAGAGACAGTTTTGACAAACATGATTCAATATTAACAAACTCCTATGCGGGCCTATTAGATGACACAAAACTGTTAAGAATATTGCAACCTTACCTATGGATCACTAGACAACTCATACGTGCTTGATTGGATTGAGAACACATAATATCTATCCTGGTATCTAGCACACCAATCTCTGGGTTGCCAGGAATGAGAAGCCTGTCAAAACCCTAGCCAAGGACCAGCCACAGTAACCTGCAAATTATTGAGAAGAAAACAAATTCACATCTTTTGTTCAGATATTAAAAGAGGAGGCGGGTTAGAAAAGAAAATAGTCAGGACATATTGACAAAAGTTGAGAATAAATATATGATTTTGGGAACCAGTGCTCTCTTTACGATGATTTGAAACTAAAGCGATACCATTATTTAAGTGAAGAAAAGGACGGGGCCAGATTCTTCCACACAAAAAAATAATGGTTATCACCGGTTTCAATTCGCCGTTAACGAGTTACCGTGTCCCAAAATTCATTATTTAAGGTAATCATTAACCTAATTTCAATCCTTATGCTTAAATACAAGAAACGACGCCACCACCCAGTGAGAAAAACATTTAAAAATGACAAGAAGTGAACGCAAGGAACATATTGAAACAAGACGCAACGTTGGCAGGTGTGTGTTGAATGTAATCTTAACCTCCACATAACGTCAATGCAGCGCGTACTACCGGGTTCAATTATCAATTGAACCGTGATCATCCAATGATATTGCTTACATTTTCCCAGCTGTTTAAAGGAGATGGGCCCAGTCTGAATTAAACATATAAAGTTTTCATCTGATAGAATGGCCTTAACCCTTAAAACCTCATGGGTAAAGTTTCACGCCGATATTTTCAATTCTGTTTTGATGTGGAGCATACAAACGTGATCTTGTAAGCTCTATAGAGCACTGTGTAAATTAATATTGGTTCGACCAAAACATAGAGTTACATTTCGCTCATAACATCATTTAGCCTTAAGATTCACAGCGTAAATGAGAAAAATAGTAGCTTTTTTTTTAAATTGCAAAAATTTTGACCACTTCGGTTTAAATCTGGGGTTCTGGGGACGAGACTTGTAGCAATCAGGTCATGGGCCTTTAGAATGACCCATATACAATCACTTTCACTTTTGAAATCATTTAGATGTTTACTTTGTGTAGAATTTGCAGGAGAAATGTTGATCGGTAGTGACCAAGGCTCCTCCACTTTTGAACTTGGTTATCATCATGGCTCGAAAAAGTGGGAATTTGGGAAAGATCCTTCCAGGAAAGTTGGCCATTTGGAGGGAAACTTGGCCATTGGAGGAATTATACATCAGATATAGTGGGAATCTGTGAGATGTGCGACTATCTTCCCGGGGAAATTACATTTTTTCAAGATCTGGTTATCACAGCTGAAACAATAAATGATAGTATGAAGTATTGAAAATTACTTTGATTTATTGCCAGGTTCTACCTGTATGATATTAACCTTACCCTATACGGCAGTGGGAGTCTCTCAAAGTTCTTGGTGGTTTCAGGAAACAGCCATTCAACAGGCAGATTCGTGAAGCATCTGGATTCACTTGTGGTCATCTCATGTTGTCTGAAATAACATACAAAATGACCCATAGAGTAAAAAAAACTATGTGAAACTGCCGGCTTCATCTGTTACTGCCAAACAGCCGGCCCTCAGTGAGATAGGTTAAAAACTGTACCTTGACTATCAACGATTAGAATTGCAAATCCATTTTTTGCAATTACCTCTCTGATCCTCTCCTCATCTGTTTTAACATGGAATTCCTTCCAAGAATGGTATATCACAGCATCAGTAAACACCTCAAGATGGGTCTGAAGGAAAAGACAGTTCACAGAATGTAAATGATAAGAAAACAATTCACTGGACAGCTGTAAGGAACCAACCAAAAGAATGGCCTATAAGTCCGATAAACTTAACTATAGTTATGTTAGAGAAGGAAGGTTATTTTATTATGACGCCAAACTTGTCTCTTAAAGGACACTATCAGTGATTCACTCGGATGACGTCAAAAATTTGAAATTTGCAAAAATAGCTTAAAAGTGAAGGACAAGTCTGTAAAAACTCGTTTAAAGTTATTTTTGTAACTGAAATACCAGATGAAAGAAAAGGAAGAGAAAACAGCAGTATTCAAAGATATGAATCCCGCCATTCAGTTACATGTTGTAGTAAGAGCAGTATTTACTAAAATATCAGATTCTGTCCTTATTAGGGTGTTTTCAGTATTAGCACTTGCGGGGTATGATAGCATAGCTATACTTGTTACAGACAGGCAAACATCTGATTTTTATTTTCATGATTTTTTTATTTCTGATTTAGCAAATCATTGATAGGGTCTTTAAAGGCCGACTCAGATTTCCGGATGAGGGCGCACTCAATTTTCAAAAACACATCCTGTTTGGCATGTAAATAATGTGTTACATATACTTATCATTTGTGTGAATGAAATAATAAGCTCAAATCGAAGTCCCTTCATATAGAAAATCACAAAATTGGTGATAAAATGCCGGATCCGGGAATTTTGTTATACACGGTATCCTATGGCAATGTTATACTGTGCGTAAAGGTTTACTGCATGAAACGGAACCAATCCGATTTATCCCTAACTTTGGAATTGAACATGTGTTAGGGGACGATCTTTAGTTCTAGAACCATGTTTTTATTTCTACCTCACAATAATTATATCGAATCGAGCCACCTTTAGGTACATCAATGTTGTTTTTTGTCCATATCCAATTTATATGTTAACTTTATGAAGGATGGTCAGCTTTCTAATTGAAACTTGCAAAATTTAAAGGATTAACTGGATCTTTGCCCCGCTGTTCGTCTGCAGGCAACTGAGTGCGCGGCATTCTGCCTTGCTGGTATTTCGCGGAAATAAATTTGCTGTTTTTAGCGCGCTTGCTGATGCTGAAAAAGTCATTACAGTAGTCAGTGTAGGGAGGGTTTCTTTGCCACTTGTTGGCGGGCCGTGGGAATAAATATAAAATGAAGTGCTATATCGATTCAAATACTAATCGAATTAAATTCGGGGGTGGGGGTAACATAGAAATTTATTAAATCCCCCCCCCAGCGTGGCATTTTACTGACACCCCAATTCCATGTAATGCTCCTTTGCACAGAAACCATTTTATTGCGAGGTATACACTATTAAAACTTAAAAAACAATAATATAAGCGTGTTTTCTGGTTATAAACTATAATACCATTTCAAACATACCAATGACAGTTTAATATACAATGAACCGAAATTTGCTAATGTATTAGTTTTTCCGGTATGACGCCTTGAAAGGGAGGTGAAAATCTCTTGAAAAATCAATTGTCACCGGCCGCGCGGCCCCTGCTCCAAGGCAAACACCCCTCCGCACATACAACTTTGTACCAAAATCTAATATAAACCGCTCCCTGTCCATAGCTGAGCTTGTGTGCATGTTGGGGAATCCTGTGATGTATAAAAAACCGTAGCTCGGCCGAAGATCACGTTTCCGAAGTTTGTCGATCTTCAGCAGTGTGTTGGTTTACCACGATGAGCTTCTATTCCTCTACACGTCGCATTCCACTCCCACCCAGTCAAGGCCAGCAAGGGGCATTTCTTCGATCACGGTTACGCTGTCGCATTTGGCCCGCACAACCGGGAGAGGCTACGGAGCGTCTGTACTGTGATATAAACAAACTCACTGGTGAGATATTAATATTGCAATTACAAAAATGGAGGTGCACTTAGCCACGGTTGAGCTGCACTTGACTTACTCAGTAATGGGACCGGACGGTCTTGACTCTAGGCACGTTCAGATTTACTCAAACTGAGGGCTCACGTCATCAGAATTCACATAAGTTCTATGCAGTTTGGACCAAAACAAAAGTTTTGACATAAAACATCGCTTTTTCCAATGAGAACCAGCTTCATGTGATTTACAAATTAATTTTTACAAATTAATTTTCTGAATTGTCCCTACACTGTGACGCCTTGGCTAGCTGAGTACTGCCTGTACTAGTTCTAGCCTACTACTAAACCAAGGACGTAAATATGGCCTACACTCTACAGTCCTTGGTTAGTAGACTACAATAATTTTCAATGTTACAAGGCAACGGGCCAACGACACTGGTTCTTGGTGGCAATAACCATAAAAAAATGAAAGTTCGATGATCCCGATGGCGATGTGTGGTAGATTATCGCAAGCCGTATGGGTCATAACATTTCCGCAATGTGTTGTGAGAAAGAAAAGTCGCAACATGTTGTAAAAGTTCCACAATGATTGTGAAACGTTCAAAATTGGTCAAAATTTTCACAAAGGCGTTCCGAAATTTCAAAACATGTTGACCGAAAATATCACAAAGTGTTGCGAATAATTTACAACACATTGTGACAATAGAAATTGAATAGGAGATGTCATTTTGCATGGATATCGCCAAAGCTGTATGGGTCATAAATAACGTATTGCAGCAACACGTTGTGAGAAAAGTTGCACACGTTGTGAAAATACAAAAAGCACCTTGGTGCTTTGTATGTTACTAAGGGCGGGCCAATACTTACCTGATGTAGCTCAATACGAATTGCATCTTACTATGGGGAGGCAGAACAAATTTACTCCTAAAATAATACCCATACCCAAAAGGTGTGGTTCCCCGTGGTGGACATACCCCCAAACATGCACCACGCCTCATTGTTCCTTCTCAGCTGACTCTACCAAAAAGGCGGAGTTCGCTCAGGAGGACTGGGATGGGAGGGAGTCAACGTCAGGTAAGTATTAGACCGCCCTTAGAACATACAAGCACCAAGGTGCTTTGTAGTTACTTCAGGATTACTACTTTACTCTGAGTAGACTCAATACCAAATTGAATCAACGGCAGACTAGCGCCGAAGCAAGGACGGAGGTGAGTGAGCGAACTCAGAGCCACGAAAAAGGGGGAACAACAAAGATGTAAACAACAAAAAGAAGAAAATAAAACTAATTAATAATAAAATAATGAAACACTGAATAAAGCGCCGGTATACGCCCGAAAAGACGGGATTAATGGCGCCTTTTTGCAGAACAACCAATGTACAATTAAAACAAACCATATTATAACAAAAATGCCAAAAAAACAGTTCATCGGTAGGTGAAACATGTGAGAACATGATGCAACAAGTCAGTCAAATGCATTTTGGAACAAATGCGGTTTCAAGTTTGTCGGAACACACAAAGTTGAAAAATGCATTTCACAAAAATACTTAGGGAATCTGAAGCATTGCAGTGTAAAATACAATAATGATGATCATGATCATGTACAGTAGGTCCATATAAATTCCAAGAAAATCTCATTGGAACAGGTACAAATTGGTTGTTTTTTGCAGAGAGTGAGAGGGAGCTGCCTGCTAAGGCGCTCTTGCCCTCTTTGTAAAATTATAAGTAATGGTTTAGGCCAAAGGACTATGGTCAGAAAGTTGGCCTGTAACAGTAAGGTACTGAACACACAATAAGCTAAAACCCAAAGCGGTGAAGCCCAGATTAGCAACTGCAAAAAATAAAATTGACCCTACTCAGGACAAGACTTCCTCAAAATCTAAAGTATGCTCAAGGAGGCAGTTTTGGAATACCAAGACGGACTGTATACCATTATTATTAAAACGCAAAACTTTGCATGGGGAGCGCCAACGGATGAATTTTATTGAGTTTCCTCTTTTTTCCAGGTAGCCACCGGCAGTCCTCGCCCAATATAACTTTGCTTTCACAGCGCGAAGTGAGTCATGTATTTATAAAAACTTGTGATTTGCAACGACCCGGTAGTTGCAATGGTGACTCCGTGGTGATCGCACACTCGCGTGCACGGACGCGTCGTGAGAAAACGCATCGTCGTGGATGTCACGGCGCTCGCATTATGATTCGCGTGATCGTATGTACACCTGTGCTACGCATCCCCCGTCTGTACGCCACTGGAAGAGTTTAGAGAGAGGGGCAGACTGAGAAAAGAGTGAGAGAGGTGATCGGAGAGAAAGGAGAGAGAGAGAAAGAAGGTGGTCGACAGAGAGACCGACCGAATGAGACAGAAAACGGAGGCCTAATTTGTAGAGGGGACTGTTGAAAGAGGAGAGAGAGCGCGAGGGAGGGAGGGAGAGAAGAGAGAGAGAAAGAAGAAAGAAAGAGAGACAGAGAGGGTGAAAGGGGAGAGGGATAGATGGTCAAGAGAGAGAGAGAGATGGAATGAGAGAGAACACGTAAGTTGTAGAGCTGAGGGAAATGTTGAGGGATATAGAAAGAGTGGGGAGAGATGGTCATACAGAAAGAAAAGACGGAGAAAAAAAGAGAAAGAATAAGAGAAGAGAGTATTGAGAGAAAGAGAGGGGAGCCAGTGAGAGAAAAAGGAAAGAAAAAAAGAGTAGAAAGTGAAGTAAACAAAAAACAAAACCGCGAAAAAACCAGGGGGGAAATATAAGAAAGGAAAAGGAAGAGACAGGGGTAAAAATGTAATTGTAAGGGTATTGGGGTGACTTTGTAGAGGGGGAAATGTTGAGGCATATAGAAAGAGGAGAGAGAGGAGAGATGGTGAGGGAGAGAAATGAGAGAGAAAACGTAATGTGTAGAGGAGATGTTGAGGATACCGTGAAAAAGAAAGAAAAAACTGGAAGAAGGAAGCCAGAGGAGGGTCCTAAACTGCAGGTGACGTAACTTATATGGGAGTTTGAGGAGTTGTGAGAAAAAAATTGTGGCTATAAAAGGAAGTATACGGGTTAGCTTAGCACCTGGGGAGTACTTTTGAGATAAAAAGGTTAACACTACAAAGATAATGGGAGAAATAATAAGTTTTATTATTAGAAATGAGAACTACGACCAAAGGGTTAAAATGATCAATAAACACGCATTGTTCGCTTTGGTTCTAGTATGACGGAAACTACGGTTTTATGACACGGGAGTGTTTTGAAAAGAAGAGATTAAAATGTTACGAAAGTTTTACGGGATTAAATATTGACGTTTCCTTAGAAAATGGTACCTACATGAGCTACAAGACGGAACTAAAGGAACTTGAGTTTAAAAGGTTAAGAATGTTAGACTCGGGTAATTTATTCTGGGAGTTTGAGGTGGTATCAGTGATCGCTTCATTCAGTTTCAGTGATAGCTTACTATGTCAGTGATCGACTCCATTCACTCAGCTGAGGAGCCCGCGCGAAGGCGCGGGCCTCCGCTAGTAAACATTAAAGTGTTTTAACCCGAGCAAAAGTGGCACAAGATGAAGAAAATTGCGCGAGAGGGAGAGCAAAAGGAGATGCCTTGCTCTACCACATTACTGCGCTGGAATTTGTTTACTGCAAACCAGCGAACAACATACAAAAAGCGGGTTTGGACGGTCATGATCGAGGGTGGTAACGAAAGTTGTATGATACACAGACCTCTTGTATGGACGGACTTGTCGCGTAAATGACGAGACTGAAGAGCTACGACTCCCAAAGGCGAATACCGAAAGTCGAAATTTGGCCACAAATCAAGCTAAAAATCGCTTAGAGCTCTTTAGGATAAAATATGCACGGAATTCAGATTTATCCAAAATTCTGGTACAGTGAAACGCACGAAAATACTCTCTATCGAAGAAGTAATAAAATTTTCTTACGTGAGAAACAAAACAATTTTTGCAAGTTAAAAATAAAACGAGAACCAAAGTATTTAACAAGTTCATGATTACAAACTTACGCAAAGGAAATAAGACATTCTTTGACAAAATCGGCAGCAAAGACGAATCGTTTTGTGCACAAAGTTTGTACAAGATTTGATATAGGGCATAATCACTGTTTTTTGCCTTCCAGCAGGAACAAATTTGCCTTCCATGAGATCTCTTAGCGCCATATATTGTTTTAGCCAGGGCTGGAAGTTTTGTTGATATAGGCGGAGCTTGGCGGGTACATAGATTAGAACAGAGGGGTGACATGATGTCTATGTACTGATGTAGGCTACTGAATGTGTAAAAAGCAAAATAGTGAAGTGTAGAGGGAGTTTGAAGCGAGTTGTAGCTCATTGTATTGTTGTGACTGATACAGCTATTTTAAGAAAAGTTATGGAGTGGTGGAGAAGTACAAATAAGGCACATAAGATTATCACATTTACTGTGTGGGAATTATTGATCTTATTTTTAAGTAATTAATCAAAGGCTCTGTAATGATATATTATATAAATTTTTAAGTGCAAAAAGTGTGTTGGACAGATAAACCTGGTGATTCTAAATTGATGTTCTCTGTATTTAATGCATAT
>JAMKCH010035908.1:0-32258 GCA_023653785.1 Ophioderma brevispina
GGTGTGGCTGGTGAGTTTTTGTGTTCCGGTGGGTGGTGTTATTTATCAAGGTGTTGAGTGTCAAATGCTTGAGGTCAGTTGTTGAGTGTCAGGTGTTGAGTGTCAGGTGTTGTATGTCAAACTGTTGGGGTAGTTGAGTGAAGGTGTCATTTTGGGGTCAGGTGATGGGTCATGTTGGGTTGTCAGGTGAGTGTATGGACGGGTTGTCATGTGGGTGTCAGGGTTCATGTTGGGGTCAGGTGACGGGTCATGTTGGTGTAAGTTTGTATTACAGTTACAGGTGTCAGGTGATGGGTTGTATGTGTGGTCCCATGCTGGGTATCAGGTGACGGTGTCATGGTGGGTGTAAAGGTACAGGGGTCAGGTGATGGGTGTCAAGTTGGTTGTCAGGTGTTATGTGATGGGGGTTCAGGTGTTTATGTTGGTGTCAGGTGCGGGGTTACATGTGAGGGGTCATGTTGGATGTCAGGTGACGAGTGTCAGGGGACGAGTGTCATGTTGAGTGTCACGTAATGGGTGTCATGTGGGTGTCAGGTGATGGTTTCATGTTGGGGTTGAAAGTCAGGTGACGGTGTCAGGTTGGGGGTCAGGGGACGAAAGAGGTTTTTGTCCATGTGATGGGTTTTATGTTGAATGTCATGTGATTGGTGTCAGTTGGGTGTCAGGAGACTGGTGTCATGTTGGTGTCAGGTGTGAGGTTGGGGTAAGTGATTAGCGTAATGTTGGTGTCCATGTTGGGTGGGGGTTAGCAGTTTAGATTCAGAGTTGGGGGTGTTGTAGGATTATGGTGTCGATTTAGGTGTTAAGTGTCTGGAAACAGTTGTTGGTGCCTAGGACTCATGTCTGGTGTATGGTCAGGATCTGGTTCCCTAGTGTCGGCTGTACATATTCACATTCTTAAAATTAAAGTGTATAGTAATAAAGACACAAGATTCTGAAAACCAAAATAATAAATAATGATAAAATGGGAGGTTTTTCTCGCAATAACTCCCAAGTTATGCGTCTCCCCTATGAGTTTTAAAACAAATTGTGCGAGTCGAACAGCGACGGAGCACAATTTTTTTAAAAACTCATAGCTCGAACAAGTGGAGTATTGTGCTCAAATCCATCCAATTTATTTACCAATTTAATGACCCGCGGCCGATAAAAACAATAAACAACTTCAATCTTCCAGTTTCTCAAGTGAGAGGCACGCAACCGTGGCCTAGTTTTGATATCCCACAACTTGAATGATTCATTGGCTTATGTATTTTGCGAACAAAATGAAACCAAATGCCCAATTGGATTACCGCGTTATCACGTCATGAGCACAACGTGCATAACCGATTGAAAAGGTGCTAAATCTAGGGGGTTCTGTTTCGTTTCGCAAAATACAGTAAGCCTGATTAATTAGGTTGCCCAGGGCAAATTCTATTCTTCGGTCGTGCATGATTTATGACCTGGTGATTGCGGGATTTTTGCGGCAACAATTTCAAAGTTGGTATGTAGCCTAGGCCTAATGAGAAGTGGTTTTTTTAGTATGAAAAAAATAAATAGCTTCCCTACACAATGGTTTACATCGTTTCTTAACATAAGTGCCTCAGGCGGAAAAACAGTTTTTTTTGCATTAATGTCTTTTTAAAACATGAGGTAAGCATGTCATTTGGCCACTCATAAGCTTCCGCTCACCTGTGCTAAATGTAAGCGATGGTTACATGAATCGTTTGATGCTCTCGTTCTGTTAATGGAATAAAGCACAGGATACAACGCAGGTGTGAGGGCATAATGTAATAAGCCAACTACACACTTAATATAAGGTAGTATAAATGGAAACGTCAGATTTTAAATAAAAAGAGACTCTTAGACTTTGAGAATTTTGCTTGAAATAGATTAAAGCCTGCATCCCAGAGCACTTTACAACATTTTCCAACAGGATTATTGACACAAATCGACTTCAACATTATTGAAGCTATATCAGGAGATCATTTTCCATGTATATGGAAAATCATGCTGACTAAACTTAAACTCCAATCTTCTGTTACTTCACTGAGTTAAAAATGAATTAATGTGAATCCATTCAGGAGGGTGAGGTCCTATATTTGTTGATCTGACTCTGTTACGTGACGTGCGGACTGTGTCCATTAAAGATGAGGAGATCACACCCTGTATGTCGTGGACCATGATGTTCACCCCCCTCTATTCTTTACTCTTGTAAGTATCCCCTATTCGAAAGTAAAACCAAAACGCTTATTTGTGGATACTCAAATGATGTTTTTTGTTAAATGGCTGCCTTATGCTTTATTCTGTATATGGGGCTATATGAAAGTTAAATATCCATTTTTGGAAGAGAGCAAAAAAACCTGTATTATGCATGTATTCGATAACAACAGCAATAAATTCATACAGGTCTCGGCACTAATCCAAGCCATTCAACATTTGAATGAAAAAAAATCCATCAAGTTAGTTGTCTGAATTTTACTCTGTAGTTTTAATTATTGGTTATAAGGATTCACACCAGTAATAACGTGAGAAACAGGTACGTCCAGCCCCCCTAGAGAGAGGTGTTGTTTTTTTGGTGACCCTCGCCTAAGTATACCCAAAAACTGAGAGAAAAGGCGAGTTCTGGGTTGTTTGAAAATCACAGTTGCTATCAATATTAAGTAATAAAATCTGTGGGAATATCAAAAAAAGGTGTCATTGCTATGTTATTTTGATCCGACAACCAAATTTTAACCGTATTCCTTCATGGAACACCTGACTGAAAAGGTGCTGTGACCTCCAGGATCCACGTGGCATGCAGTCTTCGCGGTTCCAGGAGCTCGAAAATTTTGGGATACTACCCTAATTTCATGATTATTGGGTAGAGATATGAATGATCTCCAAGCGAATGTTGCTTAGGTCTGAGATGTGTCTTTGAGGAAAAATGACATTTTCATCTCGCCCATGTGTACAGGAACGAATGGACCAGGATTTAGTGGTGAGAAACCAGAAGGCCAAGTAGACCCATATATTTCGTTCATCCTAACTTTTTTCAAAAAGGAGATCTAGGGCATTTTTTGTCTTTTCTAAAACAACAGTTTTCCTCAAAGCAATAATTTATGTTTTTTATATTAAATATCTTTTTATCTTATCATTAATTGGTTAATATTGGTCTTGAGCATATTAAAATTGTGCTATTTTATTGTCCCCGCCGAACGAGGTTTCAAATGGGGACTATGAATACATCATCCGTTCATCCGTTCGTGATAAAAATGTTAACCCCCTTTTGTGTACGATTTATCTGGCGTTCCATAAGCCTACATTGATGTACATGGTGAAGGAAGCGGGTTGATGAGTTCTCAACCTGTGTTAGATTTTTGGGCGTAAATATGCTAATAAGTATCTATTTACATAATTTAAGAAAAATTTTCCCGCAGTCTTGTATACAGTTATCTCAGAGATGTAACCTTTTTCTGGAAATCCCCGGATTTCTGGATTTTTTTGCCATAAATTAAACATTACTGTATCACTGAACAGTACATCATAATTCCTTCACTAAATAAAGACTACTCTGCCATACTTCTTTTGTTGAATCGCATTGGTCAAATTGCTTGTGGGTCAATTAAAGGGCCTTTTTGATGCAATTGATCTATTAAAATATGCATTAACTACTGTATTGCTGAAACGATACATTGGATAAGCAAGTGGAAGGGGTGGCATCGGGAGGGGGTGGGTGTGTCTTGGGGAGGGGGTGGGCTGGGGGTTCGCAGAGGGGGTAGGATGAGGGGGAGGGATGGGGTGGGGTGTTGGGATGATTGTTTGGGTGGGTTGTTGGGGAGGGGTGGGTGGGGTGTCGGGAGGGGGACGGGTGGGGTTCATCGTAGAACTTTATACATTTCAGTGCCTTTATCACATTTAGTGATCGTGACCTTCGGCGGGGACAATCTTTTACGCATTGCGTAAATCCGAGTTCGCCTTGTTTTTGTCATAAAAATAGTCAAAATATTGGATATTTTTTTCATGTACAATGTATTAATTCATGGGGATGCATTTGGAACTCTTCAAGCCAATACACAATCTGTATTCCAAATTTAGACTACTACAAATATTTTGACAAACAGTTATTTGGTTTTTTTTTAATATGGGTTGGGACAAGAAACTAATAATTTCCTTTTGACTTGGGCCTAAAAGAGTACTAAATGTGTTCGTCAGACTACTATAATTCTGAAATAAGTCTTTGTAGTAGTCTTTGACACACACAACTTTAAGTAATCTTGACAGCATGGGGATTTCTTTGCCACACTCAATTATAGGATCATTGTTTAGTTAAGTAAAACTTTTACCTCACTTCATTGATGTAACACTGTTGATTGTATCAGTTTAGCGATCCCCCCAAACCCCCCCCCCCCCCTCCCCCCCCCCCCTCAAAGTTCATCAACAATTAAGGAAGAGGTGTTTTGTTATATTGTTGTGGTTTTTTGTTTTTAACTACAGCTTGTAATAATTTTTTGTGTTCATAGTTGTTGTCCATTTTGCAGTAAATGGACATAATCCTTAGCCTCCAAAATTGTAAGAAAGTGTAACCTAACAGGAACACAATAACTTTGTTCAGCATTTCTCTGTATGTCTACTCTTTGGCCTGAAAAGATGCTTCAAAGGGGTTGTCTTTTATCCTAGACTTCAGGTTGATTAATTTGCAGGTGTCACTTATAGTGACTTGTGTGTTCTTTATTGTTTAAATTAGTGCTGGAACATTGTGTCGCTGTCCCCATACTGAGATATTTGCAATGGCTGCCTTTTGTGACTTTTTATTAAAAATGTCCATCTAATTGTGATCATATATTCTGTAAAATGTGGCGTTATTTTAGTGGGGTTATAACAATACTTCAAATAGCGTCTGAATAGAGCAAGTTTTAAATACAAAATACAATATGGTATTCAATATGCCCTAAAGTTAACAAGGCAACCATTGCAATATGTCAGTATGTGAGGCAGCTAGAATTGTTGAACTTGACATTTGTAATTAAGTTGTTCTGAGTCATCACTACCTTAATAAAAGAAGGCCATGTTTTTTTTTCTAATAATACATCTCGTCACCTGTAGCCTTTGTTTCTGTATGGGTCCGAATTGAATAGATTAAAGTTGACAGGGTGTTAATTTTCATGAACTAGACCTGGGCAAATTATAAAGGGGCATTTTCAATATGTGTGCACCTGTTAGTTCGCACTTGCCTCTCATGAAATCCAGAGGCGCATCATATCGACGACACAACAACAAAAATAGAAAAAGACACTTGACTTCAATTTTTTTTTTTTCAGTCTTACCTCAATTAAAGTGTAAAGATTGTGGGTGAAGAATCCAAACAAATGCAATTGGATAATCAATTTCTGCAAGTTTCTGTCTGTGTCATAGATTGCACCGTGTATTTCTAGTTTTATCAGGTTGTACTTATTCTAATATGAAGACTTAATTGGGCTAACATATTAATCATGTTATCTGGCAATGATCGCGATAATAGTTTCATCAGCTTTCCTGTATTGTTACAGAGGAAGTTGTCATTTCCCAATAGGAGATGAGCTATGAAAGCAATGGGGTAACCTTTGTTGGCAATGGGGTTAAACTCCTCTGCGGATTCTGCTTGCATAATTTGAACCCTTGTCCTTGCTTTGTTATATACTTTTAAAGGAATTCCTGTTGTATAAAACAATATTTACTCAGTAAAATACACATGCAATGCAGACATTTTCTAATATTTGAAATCAATTCCAAAGTGTGGGTTTGTATTCAACACAAATGACCATATTGGGATGTGGTCGGGGGGTTCTCAACTTTTTTTTGGTAGGTATGTGCCTCCCGGATTTCAAAAATTGAGGGTTCTCAACTTTTTTTTGGTAGGTATGTGCCTCCCGGATTTCAAAAATTGAAGTTGTCAGGTCAGGTTTTCTTGAGGGCCTGCTACTGGTATCCTGGTAACCAGTACTACCTGTCCCAGGGCCGAGTTGTCGGCGGCTAAACCGTCACCCCCCTCGATTTTCTAAGGAAATCTGATGAGGAGGGTAGCTGGTTACCCTGGTAGAATGAAAAAGAAGATCTACCTACAAGGGCGTCAGCTCTGGAGAGCTTGGCGGCCATCCAGCACATGTTGCCTTGTATGGTGGGCATAGTTGCCCAAAGGCTAGGCCCACCGCCGAAAACTGTGGATTGGTGTCAGGAAGGGCATCCGGTCAATTATCTTTTGCTCCAATAAATCCTCACACAGCAGTGTCGCTGAGTGCGAGGTGTATCCGGCCACCCCCATTGACGGGGACAAAACCGGATTTAAAACTTTGGTGTAACAACTTCCGGAGCTGATTTGAGGCTCCAAAATGGGGTCTCCGGAACTAGGTTTTCCAAAAATTTCAGAAAATAAGCTGCAATTTTTCTCAATTTCCAGCTACCTTTTGAGGTGTTTTTGGAAGAAAATTTTGTAGAATATGACTTTGGACATGAAAAGTAGGGTCTCTGGAACTGAAATAGTCCTAATACTACCACCCAATGTGAGATCCTATTTTAATGCCAATGTGGTATGGGTCAGTTTGTTTTGTTCAATTGTCTCATATTTTGTAAAATTTTCGAAAAACTGTTGTGAAAATTAGTCCAATTTCTCAGTTTGAATCCAAATTTCCAATTGCTACATGGGTCAAAATTTGATCAAAAATTGCAAATTTGTGTTAATTTGGGCCAAACGCTATATTTCTGGTATAGCCTGGGTCCCTTTTTTTGCAAAAATTGGTCTAGATATGGTTCTACTTCCAGACTTCTTGATGCATCCTATATCAAACGAACTGCGTCCCCGGGTTGATACAATCCTTGGCAAAACTGTGGAAGAATAGGCTTCATTCCACCTTCCACCAACGTTAATATGCTTAATATTCCCATTTCAAAGGCAAACGCTGGCAGTGGTGCTTTCAAAATATTGCTAAAAGCCTGTCCGTTGGCACAATATTTTGAAAGCATGCTGTCAGTGATTTTTTTGTTTGCCCCCCTTTTGAATGGCATTAATAAAGCAAGTGCTTATGTTAAGTGGAAGTGGATTAATTAGCCTGTATGTCATTTTACCAAAAATACACCAAAGTAGATTTTTTCCATGGTTTTGCCTAGAAGTTGTAAAAAAAATGGCAACACCCAACATGACAAATTTTTATTAGCATATTATTGAAATATTGGATGAGATGTGTATTGTATGCCTTTAAATAATCGTTAAATTGTTATTTATATCAGACATTTTCCGAGTGGTACAAAGAAATCTTTGTATTGTACAGTTTGGTAAAAGGTCCCCAGATGCAAATACCATCATGAAACACTGTAAATCGTTCAGAACTGGTAACAGACTTGCGTGTTTGAATCATGTGGATCAGACTCGCCAGTTGGACTACAATACTATCAACGCAAGGTTTGTTTGAGTCAGCCTGATATTTAAATAATAAAATAATGATATTGCATGGCTTTTTTTTTTTCGTATGAGATACAAGATATATTGCACTCAGGAACGCAAGAAAAAAATATACTTGTATCATACCAGGGCCTTTCACTAGTACTAATTTAGTTCCTCAAACCAAAATCTTGCTGGTAATCCCAGCTCTTTAAAATGTATGCACGTTCCTATTCCTACCACGGTTCTCATCTGAGATAAGCCACACTTGGCATAAGCATTTAAGGGTACACGTGGAACTTTGGAAAATTCACATTAAAAATACCTAACCACAATGTTCCCCTTCCCTTATATTACCTTCAAATATTTTTTAAAGAATTCCTTTAACCTAGTAATCCCATCTCTTAAAATGAGGCACATATCCTAATAAAACACCATGCTCATTAGAGATTAAGCACTCGATGGTGTATCAATCTAAAAAACGTACAACAGGTAATCACTAGAAAACTGCTTAAAGATAGTGCACCCTCCTTCAAACAAAAAAAAAAAAAACTGCAAGAAAAAGATGTGGTAATCCCCTCGGTGAAATTACTGATGATAATTAAAGGTGTGTTAAAAAAAAAAAAAAAAAAAAAAAATGTTTGCTTTTGCTCAAACTCACTACTCACGCGATTAAATGAGATTCCTCTCATCATCATGTATTCTTGAAGAAAAACAGTCTTGCAATTTTTCTCTGTGATTTAAGCAAGGTCTTGACGTGATCCAAATGTGTTGTTTGTTCTTTGAATCTATCCTAGTGATAGTAAAATATAAGACAAACTAGAATTTGAAAAACTATAACCTCGATTCTCAAAAAATTTGTTTTAGGTAAAAAAAATTAATTCTGTTTCCTATACCAACAGTTAATCTAAATCTGTTTCCTTTACTTAGATCTGAGTAACAATTTTATATTCAACCCAATATTGTGAGAATAATGTGCGAAAAACTTGTATTTTTAAGTGTTACTCACTAGGAAAAGAAACCTTTACATCGGCCCATTTTTGGTAACCCATGGTTACATTGAATTACCGTCGTTACAATGATGCAAGATGGTTACGTGTAACCATTTCATGGTTTACACCATTACCAATTTTTGGTTACTTTGAAACCACCCTTGGATTGTCTCTCTCCATATCGGTCAACTGCTGCACCGTTTGTAACCAACTGTGACTGTTTGTAACCAAGTGAAATAATCTCCCACTCCAACTATGCAATTTGACTGACAGGTGAAATCAAATAATGAATGCCCTCTGTCAAAGTAATGTTGGATATCCTGCTAATTAATTCCTTGACAAACAGCTTTATTGATCATGAGACAGCTGTTTTTACTACGACCCATCTACCACAACACATTGTAACTTGTCAATAAATAAGCTTTTGTGTGGTACTTGCTAGCTATCCAATCACACACAAGCTTTAGAAACAGCCACGCCCCCCGTTGAATGCATTGTACTTCTTATTTCAAGGCATTAAAAAGCCTTTTTGGAAACCAAATTTATGAAAAGGTTGACTTTTTATTGAAACCACTTGGACTTTTCATGCATGTTGAATGTTTTCCTACATAGTAAGTACTATTCCATATGCCGCACCCTCTCCTAGTAAGGAGGAGGCACGACTTCGTAGACAAAATATCACTTCCTGTTTTGTGAATAAATGCAGAGTTTTGATTTTACCCACGCCTGTGTTGTTCCCAGTAACAAGCCACGGGTAGTGTATTTGCTTTCCTATTGTTAGTGAAAACTAGAATGATCCATTGTAACCCGGGACCGTATTGATTTTGTAGTACCCGGTTCTCATAAGGTCAAGAAGGTGAATTGACATATGATGAGTGTTACAACTAGTATTTTTTTACAAGAATTTTTAAAAAACATAAATAACATTTTATAATTTGATAGCTTATAATATATTTCTCTTGTCAAAAAAAATGCTATAGGCCTTCAATAAATATTTACTTACGAAGTATTACAAATTCCAAGTAATGTTGATAGGTTTTTTTATTTCCATTTGGAGCAAGACCGAGTGTACGAGGGTGTGCTTACACAGAGCAATTTTTATTGTAGTACCCTACTGACAGTTACACACACTGTGCCCAAAGCCATAATAGATAAACTCTAGAATTCATATATGTCCATGATGTGGACTCTGTACACTAGGAGAATAGAAACGGTTACATAGGCCCATTTTTTGGTCACCTGGTTACAATTGATTACCGGTCGGTACAAATGATTGCAGACGACCAGACGCTTCAACGCTGCAACACAATCCAGCGATTAACTTGCTTCATCTCGTATGTATATTCTCTCAGATTTGGGACAACACTTGTCATACCACATACGCACCAATGAGACCGAACCGTCTAATTTTTATTTTAAAATTCTTTTTGCTTTATCACATTGTTTGTTCTTAGTTTTATATCATTTTTTATTTCTGTAATCAAAATGTTGTAGGAGCCCACAACATGGGGTGTGTGGCCCACCGTTGTAAGAGGTGGTATACCAAATAAAGAAATCAACTTGTATTCACAGTGAAGACTGCAATATTTGCAAAATAAAAAATAGATCATAAAAATGAGTCAGAGATTTGATCAGTGGCAGACTGTACTCAGCCACTTATCAAACATACATCTGTAATCTGGTAATTATCATGCTTAATATAGTAATGTCCCTGAAAGACCACTCTCACAGGGGGTTTAATCACAAGGTAGACAAGTACCTGACCAAGGTAACAAGGCCATTCAAGTATAGTGGCCAAAAGGCAGTAACACTGTTAATATCAAGTTAAATGTAAAGCCATACAACTTGCTGCAAATGATTGCCCCATTTTGTTATTGTTTCTTTAAACAAAATTGTAGCGTTTTACTCAAGCTAGGAAGCCCAAAGTGCATATTCATAATTCAATAACCTCCGCTTGCCTTTTGATTTAAAAATCCTAGTATTTCTTCCTTTTCATTATATAGCTAAACCCACGCTGAGTTAACCCAATGGTGCAATCAATTTATTTTTGTATATTGTTTTCGTAGTTTGCCCCAAATGATTATATTGTGTCATATTAAATATTTGCATGATAAAAATATTCAATCAATGGTCATCTAGTTACACTCTTGCGGATCTTTATTTATACAACCACGCCTTTTCCCAGCTAACACGAACCGTTACGAAACGTTTCTGAAACGTTTCAAATAGGTTCTACTTTGGTACCGTCTGGTTTGAGAACGTTGTAAACACGTGTCTAAAACGTAACTGTCAGTCGTATTACAATTTGGTTATTCCTAATTTCGTTTGTGGAATGGATTTACTACCTTGATAATCACCAAAATATAATCTCATTAAGACGAAACTATGACGTTTGCGCAGAACTTTTCATTAGAACCAACTAACAACCACCGTGCGAGCGAAACCGCACGTTTTCTCAGAACGTTTCAAATGTAACTGATGTTGAAAGGCATTCTGGTTGTATGGTAATGTTTTTTTTTTTCATTATAATAATAATATGGTATCGCAGTAGGCCATAATGATAAGGTTGCTTCTTCTCATTCAGACTCGATCACCTTATTCGTCTATCCACTAAATGGGATCCAAATACCACCAATCAATTATAATGTTTTTATTTATGTACAATCGTCGAGTCATTTATTCATCAGTCAACTCCTTGCAATCATGTCAAATGTTTTACGGCCGGCACCCGTTGTCTCTACCACTAGCACGATCAGTGAAATCACCTCTGTCGTGTAACAGTTAGGTCTGCCCGGTCAATGTTTCAAACGCACGAAACAAAATGGCGACAAAGCAACGGTCAGACGACATCACCATTTTTGGAGGATGGCCTGTTTTTAATTTGGCTCTGTTAGACGTATTTCTAGTACTGAAGATTCTTCACATTTACCTATTGAAACACTCGGGGCAATATTTCCTTGTCGCCACCGACTACTCTAAGGCTGTATATCTCCCGGATACCACGCACTAATTTTAGAGAACGCCCATTACCAAGCATACGCTGTCGATTATCCATTGATTCCTATGTACTGTGTAACATGTTCCCATTCCTTACACATTCTACAAAAAACATCCTTTGGACGGGTTAACCCACTCGTATCACCATTCGTATTCAGCAATCTACAAGCTCATTAATATAAGGGAAGAGGGTAGATATTTTTGAAACTACAGGGTAGTTTTATAAATCATTCTTTTCTACTTTCAATACAATTCAAGACGACCCACCACAGCTAAATGCAACTCCAATTCGCCATATGTTTTTTTTTTTCTCACAAAGTCATAAATAGCCTATCAAAACATCACTGCAACTATTAATAACACCTAATAGATCCTTGTCATTTGATTGGAGGATTCTCGGTCACTGGTCATTAAATAAAATGATATATTGCATGCGACGTCACACTGTGCCTTTTTTGTTCCATTTGGCGTGCAATTTTGTTCCTCGTTTCGTTCTATTGCATGCCTCGTGCGTGTTCACAAAACGCGGTGTCACCTATGCCCCACCTATACGTAACTTTGCCGCGACTATGTTGCTATTATGATCAGCCGTTGATTGCCGTGCCGCCGCGAGTCGTCGGAACTTGCGGTCTTTGTGTGAGGTGAACAATGGACGCACGCTCTGTTGTTTCTATCCGTCGTCAAAGTTATGTTTTCGAGCAGGATCTACGGGGAATTTCCCCGACATTGGAGGACCAAGTTTAAACAACAGTGACTATAAATAGTAGAAGGTAAATTAAAGTAAACATTAGACCTAGCCTTGCAGATCTAGGCCCTGGGTCCGTATCAACTTACTTGACAGCGGCACAGCCCAAGGCACTATAGTAGCCGTGCGTACAAGCTAGTCTGTAGCTTTAACTAGAAGGACAAGGATCTCCTTATATTTTATATACCACAAATAATAAATGTTTTCATTCGTGCAATTGAAAGAATATTTTTCATCGTTGAAGATGAAATGTTTTCCATTCAACTCGGGGCTAACTCATCGTGAATGAACATTTCATCTTCAACTCAATGAAAATATTCTACATTGCAACTCATAAACATTCATTATTTAATTTTTAATTGTTGTTTTTTATATGTTTATTATTTGTTAGAGACAGCCCATCACCCCAATTAACATAACAAAACCTTACCTACTCCAACGCCCCTTACCTTTATATACTCCTATGTATAACACGAACAAAGCACAAACTGCTTATTTTATGTAGACCTATTTTGCACGCTATAATATACTTGAATGTAGTATAAATAAATTTTTCAATATCGTATTTTGGGAAACACCTATGTTTAACAAATACAAAAATACAAATCCATGGACAAATAAAATCTGTTCAAACGTAGGAGAGGGCATTGCGGAACTTTACAAACATTCTTGCTTACATTACAACGTTCTGGCCACAAAAAAAAAGTGTTGCTATATAACAAAGTTACGGAAACGTTGTAGAAACGTTTTCAAGGTTCTGGCAACCAGAAAAGTATGCTATAGCAAAGTTACATAAACGTTGTAGAAACGGGTTTTGCAACGTTTCCAAAACGTTTTCCCAACGTTATTGAAACCAATGCCGTTTCAGACCAGGTTTCGGAACGTTTGTGTAACGTTCCAATGACGTTTCAAATACTTCTTGTAAAAAAGCACTGATGATCACACAACAAACACCAACCAAAAAACAAAAATAGAACTATTTCATAATATTGTGGAATTTAAAAGAAAAAAATAACAAAATTATACTTATGGTAGGCTATTTATTTGGCAGAATGGATGCTGCATAATACTGTAAAAAAAATTTATTTGAATTACTTTGCGAATACAAAGTAAGATAAATGACAACAAAGCAAAGTATTTTTACTGTACTCTATATTATGTTTACATTCTTAAACACTTAAAGAGACTGAGGAGATTTCCCAGAAAGCACCCCCAATTCGAACCTAGGTTTTTTAGATTTTTTAAATATTTGGAATGCGTTAACCAATGTATTGATCACACCTGAAAGTGGAATAGCGAATCACTTCTTTATGTATAAGATATGATATTATATTTTCTGTCTGGTCGTGCACGACAGAAAGCAAAGCATGGTTTTCTATGGGGAACGATTACAATAGAAGGCAAGTTTCAAAACAAGTTTGCGGTTTTCTTTTGCCACACGTTTGTCCAATAAACTTCCAACGTTCTCGTAGTGGTCTAAATCCGATCCAGTGAAATTTGGTTCATATCCTAAAAATCGCCTCCTGTGGTCACTTTTAGTGGATAAGATCTTTTTTAACAAACACATTAGTGATTGGGGAGGGAGGGGCAAAAACCCCCCCTGAGCCCTTCATCCATCAAACGCCTTTTCCATTCCCGCATTGGATAATCGCGATTTGATGGTGACCACCATTTTCTTTGATGGTGGCATACCGGTCCTGGGGTGAGAACATCTTTCTTGAACATAATACTTTAACAACCCGTTAGCAAATGTCTGTATTCCTTTTCACACGCTCTCACAGAAAGTCAAGAAGAAACCATTTATTATTCAAATTTCCTAGCAGTGATTAAACCCTTACTAAGCTCTCTAATCCCAATCCCCCAGGTTTTGCACACACATACATTGTCAAAGGCTTGTCATCCTACTCTGATCTCATGCATGATACCCTTGCCTGAGGTGAATTTGTACTGTAGGGAATATCTTCATTGACTGGGAAAGGGGAGTGACAAAGTGTTGCTTTCAATAATTGATGACAAACTTGGTATGTTTAGTGCCACTGACAATACTGCATGTAATTATGACACATCTCTGTCAATATTTATAGCTCAGATCTTATCTGGGAGATACCCAGCTACCATACCAAACACATTTTAATTTAAAATTTCCAATATCAGTGGAAAACTAAACAACTCCACTTTTCATGTTTCAAAACGTAATCTAACAATATATTGCTATGTGTATGGTGGTATGTGACAATTTGATTGTGCTGAATTCTATAAAACCAACAAGTATAAACGGACATTTTTATGATAGGGCCCTACATAATGCTAAAGGTTTGAGTGAGTACCTGATCCTATAATTGAATACTACAAGGCATGCAGCTACAACCTTTTATGACTTGGGTTCAAGTCAAACATTTTTTTTGGATTGTTTGTTTTTTGAAGGTTGATTTTGCGATATTTGCATTTTATTACTGGTTCTAAACGCACTTTGATGTCGCGTGGGGGTTTAATATTATTTTATAATTAATTCTCAAATACATTGTAGGACCTTGATGACCCCATTTTTTTAGGTTTTTATTAAACAGCTGTGGTACATGCACAACTTTATAAAAAATCATAGACCTAGATGTATTAATTCAGGTAAATTGTATTTCTAATTTTTTTATCTCAAAACCGACATTGGTAACCCCCATAATTTTCCTCTTCAATTTCTTGTTCATATCACTTAAACCAATATTATAACAAATTGTCAATCGGTCTTTGACGAAGCCTGACTTTGTCCGATATTTGACATCTGACGAGCTGGACTTTTAAATCATTTATTTTCTCTTTTTTACCTGCACCTTTTAGTTTATTTTTATTACACTGTGCAATCTGACCTACTTTTGTGGATTTGTTGACCACGTTTTGATTGTTTATCTTCGAACTGAATTTGTGAATTTTGTGATGTTTTTCCTGACTTGTTGTTTTAATAAAATTCCCAATTCCCGCCACAACCTTTTGTACATCGACGCCATGTTGTTTTTATCGCAGAGCACGATTCTATACAACTGGGATTATTAATGGACGACCGTGACGCTTGCCACATAATGGAAACGGGAAGTATCTATGGCTGTTAACACACCATAATTGGCGGTAGGAATGTTTCATTTTTATTATTATCTGACGAAATTTGCTACCCGCTACCATCACATTAGACCAAATACAACACCCTCGTATTTTTGTTTCGTATGGTCGTGTGCAAATTCCAAAAAGACCAAACCTTAGAAGGGGCTGTAAATTCCTGGGTGTAACTCCCCAACTCCAGCGAGGTTACCAAGGTGTTTCTAATGCCATGGTATTGCTTAGGAAATATGCTTGCCGGTGATATTGAACTAAATCCGGGACCATCAAAGAGGGGCCGTAAGCCAAAATTTCCGTGTGTTATGTGTGACTGCTCTGTGAAAAATCGTGACATGCAAATCCTACGCAATTGGTGTGATATGTGGGCACATACCAAATGCTCTGAGTCTCAGACAACTCTTATGAATTCCCTCAATTACATCAGGATGAAAGCTGGTTCTGGGCCCCACAATGCTCTGTGATGAACATTACTGAATCACTTTTTTCACCAGACCAAAGTTAAACTACTTTCCATCAGTAATAATAGTAATAATCATCTTGGTTTCGATTGAACGATGCTGCTGACCACCAATGCATTTTGAAACAAAACCCAAAATGACCCGCAGCCAAACTCCAGCCATAGGAATTGAAAATCGTTATTATCAACTTTCAACAAATTATCCATAGGGAAAATTGCGAGTTTCATGCGTTTTGTAGCACAATCCCCTGATGTTATTTTGGGGACAGAGACGTGGCTGCACGAGGGCATTTCCGGCATCCCTGAAATCTTTTCCTGTGGAATACCAAGTCACTAGAAAAGACAGGAACAAGAAGAGGGGGAGGTGGAGTATTTGTATTGCAATTAAAAAAATACAATTCCCCGTATTGAAAGGACCGACTTAAACCAGGAAGGTAGTGAGCAAATATGGTGTCAACTACTCTTCTGAAGGGGGAAGATATTTTTATTTTGCTAGTATAGGCCACATACCTCTGGAGACACCCTTGAACTTTTAGAAAAAAGTTTAAGTAAAATCAAGCAAGAGTCAAATCATCACCATATATATCCTTCTTTGTGTGACCTGAATGTACCAAATATGACTTGGATACAACTGAAGTGCATGGCGTGCTCCAGGAGAAGATTCGATGCTATTGCAGATGACTATAGTATGGATCAACTAGTAAAATTTCCAACTCTCAGGCATGCAACAAACCGAAAACATCCTTGATCTCTGCTTCACAACCAGACTTCGGTGTGAAGGGTTACGTCTCTCCTCATACATACACACCCGATTGCGATCATAGTATTGTAATAGTTGAGTGGTTAAATACCAAATTACTCTGCCAGTCAAACCACCTAGAAATGTGTATTGCTGGAACAAATAGATGAAGAGGCCTAGTAACAGGATTCATGTGGAATTCGCCAAAGATTTTCTTAGAAACAACCCTGAAAAAAGGAGTGTGAACAAAATTGGGGAACCTGTTTAAAGATTTACCATTTACCACCTTGTCCGAAAGCATGTTCCGGATGAAACAAGTCAAGGGAAAACAACAGCCCCCATGGTTTTAACGCCTAACACAAAGCTGGTGTAGAAAAGAAAAGAGATACTATAAAAAGGCTACGAAGGAAGGGGTGAACAGCAGTGGAGCTCTTTAGAACAATATCCCGTCGTGAAGTTGACGGGAACTTTCGGAACGCACGGAGGGAGTACATTCTGATTTATCTAATCAGAAGACACAAAGAGATTTTGAATTTCATCAATCACGTAAAAAAGATACTGTGGGTATACAGACTTAAAAATAGGCAATGAACAATCATTACAGATGACCAAACCAAGCGAAAAGCTGGCTATCACTTTCAGAGTGTTTCTCCATCGAAGACAATTCTGCCAACGTTACCACGTAGTCCTTTCCCTGATATGCCAGAAATAAATATCTCTGTTGAAGGTGTTCAGAAACTGCTGGTACTCTGAGCCAAATAAGCCATCGGACCAATTAAATACAAATGCTGCACTAAAAGAATCGATGCGAAGGAATTGCTCCTGTACTTTACTCCAGTAATCTTCCAACCGAGTCCGGATCAAGCGAGTTCCCTGAAACTGGAAGAAGGCCAACATCTGTCCCAATCTTTAAAAAAGGATCCAATCAGACCCAGCAAATTATCGACCACTATCGCTGACGTGTGTCTGTTGTAAACTCATGGAACACATAAGACAGTCATCTTATGCAGCACCTTACCAATCAAAATATTCCTCTCTGATACTCACATGCTTTTAGGAAAGCTAGCTCATGTGAATCCCCAGCTTATCACACTACCATACAATGATCTTACAGCCAACCACGACCAGAAGTTAATGCTGATATTGAGTCTTGGACTTCAAAGCAAGGCCTTTGATGTCGTTCTTCATCATGACTACCCTGAAGCTTAATTTCTAATCTACGGTGTCAGAAATAAACCTTAAAGTGGATTCAGTCATTCCTTACTCACCGGTTCCAAAGAATGGTTGTAAATGAAAAACATCTCCAGGATGTCTGTCCTCAGTGGAGTACCCCAAAGGGAGTGTTCTAGGTCCACACCTATTTATTATTTCATCAATGATTATCACTGATTTGCGTCAAGCTACTCCACCAGATATTGGCCATGATTGCATTATGTATAAGCCCATTACCACATCTCCAGAAGACGAAATCTCCTTTCAAAATGATTTGGATCTTCTTGTTAACTGGTCCCCAACGGGGGATGAATTTAATGCCCCAAGTGTAAGTTCTGAGAATATCTTGAAAGATGCAACCAGGATCGCCGATTATACAATGCTTGGGGAAAAAATTAGAAGAGTCAAGACAGACAATATCTTGGAGTCATCCGCAAAACAAAGTGAGGTGGGTAAGCAAACCCTGCAAGCTGCAGCAAGGCTACAAAGATGCTTACCTTCACTCAACGTAATTTCCACCACTGTTCCAAGACTGTCAAGAAAACTTGTATAAATCCGGCTGGGTCACCCCTCACCTTAAATATGCTTCATCAGCCTGGAATCCGGGTACCCAAATGAACAGGAAAATCCTCCAGCGGGTGCAACGTCGGGCTGCCAGATTCGTACAAGGCGAATACAGAAAACAGCTAGCGTTAGTGATATGTTGCAAGATCTTAAGTGGGACCCCCTTGAAAAGAAGTCAGGGTCAACGTCTCATTACATTTCAAAGATGATCATGGTCGAAATAGACTCATCCCAATAACTATACAAGACCCAGTTTGCAGAACAAGACGCTCACATAACAAGCGTTCAGAAAATCATCATACATCAACGCCCCATCAACAGTCATTCTTTCCTGAGGTTATCTCTGCCTGGAACAGCTACCCCAGGCTGCTGTCGACATAACCTCAACACAACCCTTTAAGACCCATATTAAGACTCTCCGACTTTCCTTTTCCTCAGATAAATACCTAAATGCCGTCCAGCCTCGTCACCTCCATTAATTTTTCCCTAGAGGAAGTCTCAGGAGGTTAATATTCTACAGGTACGTTTTGAGAGAAAATTATGGCTGTATTACATATGACCCCTTAAGATCAAATTTTTTATGTGATGTCTTCTCCCTTGCACTCGCGTGAAGCATCAACAAAAAATATAACCCAGAACTAGGGTCTCGTAGTCAGGTAAAAGTAACCTGAGCTGCAAAGCAGCGAGCAGCGGGAAATGAGCAAAAGGGACGCTTGGCCAGCCAAAGAGTCAAATAACATCTACACTCACCAAAAGAGATTTGCTCAATATGCAGAGCAGGATAGTTTGTTTTCTGAGGAAGTTATTGAAACACCATAGCATTAGGAGAGCACTGAAAAGAACAAGGTCACAATTAAGCTCACACAGTGGACAGTGTAAGGTCTGGGAATTCAAGGTAATTGGAATCATCATTAAAAACAGAGTGCCAAAACCATTTAATAGTTGTACAAACTCAGCATGCGAGGTGCATAGTGTGTCCCAAGAAACCCATTTCAAAAAATCAATGCTAATTTCCAAGTACTACAAAAAACATCTACTATAATAGGGCGTTTACACTGGGCAAAAGTTCATAATCGAATTTTTAGTTGCATGGTTGGTAGCAATTTTTGCAAACAGCCTTGCTTATCATATTGATAGTGCAAACTATGGGGGAAAATTGCTACACAATCTTAAAATTGCATAGCAAATGCAGGAAAAATGTGTTTTTTGTGCAAATTGCTTGATAAAAAGCATGCGAGCCCTGTATGACGCCGACACTCGTGTTTAGCTGTCCTCTTTATACCTCAGGCCCAATGGGAATTACAATTCTAGGCATCAGCGGGAGGGAGGTGGGAGCATGAAGTAGTCAGCTTTTACAGAAAATAATTATTTTGTATCGTTGACAAATGCTCTTTAAGGTATAGGGTTTAATTATATATGTGTCTTCTCATGTGAGCTCTCATGTGCTTAATTTCCATTTTGATGGATTAATTAAAGTTACTTGAACTTGAAATTAATAGAAGTCATTCAGTTGACAAGTGGAACAGTGCAGTCGTAATTTAGGACGTAATTCAAAAGTCGAATTCAATGAGGACTATATCATAATTCATTTCAGGGAATCGAATAAGTCGTAATTTGTATGTGTATATTGGTATAACATCAAAAGGAAAACATTTTCTGGGCCTCTAAAATGCACTAGAGAAATTAGAAAAATTGAACTTTCTTATACAAAAAAATCTTAATTTTGGGAGGGGGGAGTGGTTGCCAATTGCGTCCCCCACCTTTAAATTTAACATGATTTCATTGCACTATTCAGCTTCATGGTCACTAGATAATCATGAAAAACGCGTTGACATTATTATGTTAAGACCAAGGCTTATATTCCAAAAAGTCTTGATTCCTGTGATTCATTTTAATGCTTGTTCTGTGTGCAGACTGAAAGGTAAAACATTCAAAAGCTTCCTTTTTAAAGAAAATACTAAAACTGCATGTGCTATTGGGGTATGTAAATTGGGAAATTGTATAATGCACTTTAAGGAAAGAAATCTTCACCATAACATAAATAACAATCCAAGCAAATTATATTGAGCACTTAAGAAGCTGCAGGGAAAGTGTACGTGTTACATAGACATGAACAATGTAGTATGCTTATTTCTAACTGGCAAATGCTCAACTGCCAATGTGAAATACTGTAAACCTCATTACATTCCAGCAACATATATAATGAAGTATAGTCAAGTAAATTATTAGAAGGGGACTGATCAGTTGGTATACCAATTCACTTTGATCAATGAGGCATTTATTGATTTCACCTGTCAGGTCAAGTTGCATAGTGGAGTGGGAGATAGTTGCACTTAGTAAAAACCGTTACAGTTTAGTTACAAACGGATACAGTGTAACGATTATTTGGAGCGATCATACCAAGGTTGGTTGCACAGAACCAATAAGTGATGGTGGACAACAATAAACAGTTACACGGTTAACCATCTGCCAACCATTTGTACGACCGTAAGCAATTGTAACAGGTTTTAACCAAAAATGGGCCTATGTAACGGTGTTCTATTCTCCTAGTGACTGCAAGCTCAAAACTTTTCAGAGATTAATTAAATACTAACAGTACAGCATCTGATTTGCCTTCATCACCACAGAATTAAATATAAAAGACAAACAAAGTAAATTAAGAAGAGTATTATTTCAATGTATACTAAGATATTGAAGGTTAACGTAGTTGTGATGTGCTGGGAGTGTATGACTGTTAGTGCTAAGAATCATGCAAAATCTGGCATGTCATCAAACACTTAAATATGAAAAACTTAAACTTTTTTCTCAGTTGCATTGGGTTAAGGATCATGTTGCTATTAAAAGGGGCATTCGTGATCCAACAACCTCATCCCCCGAACTTGCATAAAAAAGCTTGAGATTTATATTATTATCGAACTGTTACCTAGTAATCCATGTGTACTAAATCTTACCTGCAAATTCGGTCGTGTCAGTAAGAAAATGAAATTTTTATTTTCTGTCCGTAAAATGACAGAAGTTACAGACGGTGGCCTCTGGGACCGTGGGAAACAAGGAATTGATCATAACCAAACCTGCAAGATCGGGATCACTGACATAATTTGTGGATAAGCTTTTCTCAAGGATATCTAGGAATCAATGAATAAAAACAAGGTGGATTTGGAATCCTAAATAACCCTTTTGAACAAATTATGTTATTCTTTTATATACATGACGCTGACTCTACCTACAACCACGGCTGAGTCTTGGTGCACAATGTCATTTTGGCGACCGCGAACAGAAACCCACTACCACTGAAAAATCTGGCAACCCGCCCTAGCTCGGTTGCGCTGCGCCTGATGAGATCGCCCAGCACTACTGACAAAATCGACTCTTCGAATGTTTATGACTGAGCTGGTAAGACGTGGTTGTGAAGGGCTCCGATTTTCGCCGAGTTTCACCGGACAGTTACTTGCCAAAACCAAATACTTCGGCTGGGAACTCAACTTATTATTCTTCTTAGAACCGTACGGCTTTAGCAGAGTGATACAGTAGCGGGGGATTTCTTCAAAATGACAATTTGTTCCCCCTTGGGTTCCTTCGTCTAGCGGTCGCACGTGTGACTAGCCCAAGTAAAATTATGGTCCACACGGCGACCACCCCCCCACTGTAATTCCACGTCTAGAATCACCTAGGCTAGTTCTATGTCATTCTCTTCTCGTTTCGCCGTCTTTTTGGCTTCTGACGGCGCCTTTCCCTTCTCAAAATTGTTGGCTTTTCAGGATCTCCATTTTCATCGGATCATTTTATGGCTAGTGGGGAAAAAATTCACTGCCCGATGGTAGTCCGGGCGGTATACGATGAAGGCAAATTTATTGAGGGTTAAAGGCCAAAATTACATAAGAATTTTGTTAAGTTGTCGCAAGTAGATAGAAGTAGTATCATAGTGTTTCATTTTAGGGTATACGTGCCCGGTGTATGTTGGGAGTGTGAGGTTTCATGGTATCAGGACCTCACGGGGGGGGAGGCGGGGGCGAGGCGAAGGGGGTGGGGAGGGGTGGGGTGCCTGGTTAAAAAGAAGGCCCCCCTCTTTTGTGTTCTCCCTTATTTTTTCCGATCATTTTCGCCTGCTGGCTCGGGGCTGGCCTCCGGTCGGGTGTGGAGGCTCCCCCCCCCGAGGAGTGGGATTCCCTTTGGAGTCCCCCGACCCCCCTCAGGGGTCCTCTCGGGATGGGGTCCATGGATGCTTCCCGTCTGGAGGACTCTCCCTTTTTGCGCGCAGAGTTGGTTCGGATGGCTTCCTCCCCCCTTGGGGGTCGAGGATGGCCGATTCTGCGGGTTTGAATTGTTTTTTTTTTTTTCGTGGGAAGGCTTGAGCCCGCAGGTGGGTCCCCCCCTTGGCTTTATATTTGGTTTTCTTTACAAAGAAAAAGAGGCCCCTAACAAAAAAAAAAAGAAGGGGCTGTTCATGGTTTAAGGAGGGATAGTTTGTTGGACAGGGCCCCAGGTGGATTGGTTTACCTCCCCCCCCGGGGGTCGAGGGTGGCGATCTGGCGGTTGTGTGGCTTGAGCCCCGCTATTGAGGGCCCCTCCTTTAATTTTTTCTCAAAAGGCAAAGCAAAAAAAAAAAAAATAAAAAAAAAAAAAAAAGAAAAAAAAAGTCCTTGGACCAGAGTCCATGAGGCACCCCAGGGCCCCGGGCATCGGGGCCACACGGCCCCTGAGTTCGTGAGGGCCAATAAGAGGGCCCGGGACCCTGCTAATTATGGGGCCCCACCCGGCGGCCCCGGCACAGCCTTTTTGTTGCTGCTTCCCCCCTGCCCCCCTGGGGGTCTGAGACACTAGGGCCCCCAGGGGCACCCAGCCATTAATTTTCTTTTGTGTGTTCTCTTCCAGATTCTAAGTCTAACTAGGACGTTACAACAGATGGAACAACCTCCCAGCATGGTCCAAAAAAATGCACTCATCATGTCAAAGAGGACCCACACTTGTTGGCACTCCTGGCCGTGCATGCTCCCCCGGACACCCATGCGACATAGATCAGGGTTGGGACGAAGCACCCGGTGGCAACCTATTTTACCAAAGGACCAAGGTAGGCGCCAAGAGGCCCGCGCCCGCTCCTATGGAACCTCTGGCGGGGGTTGACGATAAGTAAATCCGAGAGACCACCCCTGTTGCTTCACCTCCCATGGGGGATCCCGGGGCGGCCTCCAATGCTTCTCCCGTTGATCGGCCCCCTTGGTGCGGGTGCACTGAGGGTAGACCGAGCCAGGACCCTGGTCCGGCCAGGGGTCCCCGGGGGGATCGGGCGATCATAGAACATACAATATGTCCCCGCGCCAGAGGATTCCCTCCCACCAAGGGGTGTAAGCTGAAAGCCCTTCCACAGGATCGCATAGCCCCAGGGATCTTGCCGGCGGCCCCCAAAAGGGCAGCCGAGGGGGGACCCGGTCCCACGCCTGGATTCTAATAAGGACCGAAGCAAAGGGGCCCAAGGTGGAGGTGGAGCTTCCCAGAAGCTCATAACAGATAAAACGTAAAAGAAAGAAGAAAGATCAAAAAAATAGGGGTAAGGTCGGGAGATCGTGACGCCGGGACCTTGAAAGACCCGCATCCGATCGTCCAGGCGGTTTAGATTTAGAACTGAGCGCTACCCTGTTAGGAGTCGCGGAGGGATCACCTTAGGGTCGGAAAGGCCCAGGAAAAATCAGTCAGAGCTCGTCTAGAGCCCGACCCTCGACGCGGCTCGGACCGAAGGGTCCCCCATTAGTTCATCCTCCTTCTCGGTGGAGCTCTACCCTACCGTTCGACCCCCGGGGACCGGGGTCCGCCACCTCGACCGGTCGGCGTCGGCCCCGACCGGCCCCAGGGTGCCCTCGGCCGGGCTCCGTCCCCTGACGCGGGGTCGGCAGGTTACCAAAGTTTACTTTGAACCAGAGCCTGAGATCCGTCGCCGCGCCCCAGGCGGCCCCAGAGGCGGTCCGTCGGGAACTACCGACCGTGCGGACGCTGGACGCGCGCGCGGCGGGGGAGCTACTAGAGAACGAAGGGGTCCAGCAGTCTATGGAAATAGATCAACAGAGTTCTTCGGAGGCCCGGTGGGGGGCCCCCGCTCGGAGCCGGCTCCGACCAGGGCCCCCGTTCGGAGCTCCGCCGCTGGCGACCCGGGCGGACCCCTTACGGCCCAGGACGCCCAAAAGGGACGTCCCAAAATGAGAATTTTTCAATCCTCAATTCTTGACTAAACCCACAAGGACAGTCAAGTATGTCCGACTTGCTCGCACACTGGAAGGGGCAGTCCCCCAAGCGTAGGGGTTCCCCTCAGTCCAGCCCCTCCCCAAAGAGGGCACGCCGAGCGGAATCCCCGGAGGTCAGTCTCTCCGCGAGAGCGGGCGGAAGTCTTGAGGAGGATTATCGACGACCACGAGGAGGAGAGTGATTCGAGGGAACATCTCGATCCTCGGCTTGTCTCAGGCCGCTGCGAGAAGCCCCAGGTTGCCATCTTACGGACAGACGTCTCCTCACGGATGTCAAATCCTAGGCCCTTCTCCCCGGCTGGGAACCCCTGCGGGGCCACGGACTCGGTCGGAGGATCGGGGGCTCCGCCCGGAGTGAGAAACCAGTCGGAGTGGTATAACACCTTATTCGGTTGCGTTATGAGTGGACCACAGGCCAAGCATTGAATTCATCCTTCCAACATCCACAGACGCTACAGGCGTCAGGCTTTACATATCCGAACCCCCCTGAGGCAAACTCAGATGTGGACCCGACCGGGGTTGTGAAAAATACGCCTTTCGCCAGAGGCGCAATCGTTTCACACTACGGTCCACAGAGAGACGCACTACCTGTCTACCCCCGGAGATCGGGTACACGCGGGCGGTCTATAGGGTTCCCACAGCGGGGGTTTTCAAGAAACGACCATCCACAGCAACCTCATCAGAGGTATATACGGATGGGATTACAACGACACAGTGCGAGAGGGGGGTGATCCTTATCGCGAATCCCACTAATATCTTCGGCTCTATGGAGATCAGTTGTGTGAATCGCGCTTCTTACCCCAACGGTGTCAGCTCCATTGTTCGCGGGCAGTAGAGCGGAACGCGCGCCTTCCCCTGGATTTGATACCCCCCCTCAGGCAGTTCCGACCTTGGGTCACGGATAGGTCCGCAGAAACCTCCGCGAACCATGCCTTACATCCGCCATGACTAGGGACTGCGTTCCCTGGCGACCTCCTCCATGATGAGAGAGGCGCAGTGGGACGCATGCTTGGCTTAACAGGGCCTTTCCATCGGGGCGCGGAGAGGATCCACAATTCCTGGACGAGACCCCCTGACCTGAGGCAGTCTGTCGACAGATGGAGTGCTGACAGAGTTCATGTTTGTGGTCATGCTCGGCCCCCCTCCGGCTGGAGTCGAGGGAGCGCAAGCTCAAAACTGCCCCAGAGGGTTTCAAGGTTCGGGTTCTCGAGCCAGGACCCAACACATCCAGGCTGGATCAGAGAAGGGGGATAACGAGCTTCGTACTTAGAAGCTTGACGCCCGGGATGGGTTTGCGCGTAGCAAATGCCCAAACAATTGGTCTTGCCCATCTGCCCGCAGACTCCGGGGGAAGGAACCAAAAACTTTCCCCAGGAGGCCATTAGGCGTACGGTTTACGTCTCCTCCGACCTGAACCACTTGTGGGCGAGCACAACGCTGGGGTCCGCGAGGCGATAGGGTCGGAGAGTGAGACACGGAGGAGAAGTAGAAGGCTCTTACTGTCTCAATAGGCAGGGTATTCTTCAAGCCCCTATTGACAGGACCTTTTGGAGCCCGGTTGGTTACCGGGACCCCAAGGTTGGAAAAAGAAGAGAAAAGCCCGCAGGAGTCCGCTCGCGATGCGGGAGTCGAAGATAAATGGGCCAGAGGGCCCCGCCGCCAACGACGGCCTGGAGGAGGCTGGCTCAACAGCCACCCCAGGCTCCGGCGATGCAAAAAGGTGGGCAATACCAGTACCCGTCCTTTCCTGCAGCCCCCAGGGCGCGGTCCCAGGCGACGGGGGGGGCCTAAGCAGGGACGTAGACGCTCCAAGAATAAGAGAGGGGAGGAAACCTAGAAAGAAGGCCTTTCGTGGAGGCAGAACCCAAGGGGAGGCAGAGGGGGCGGCCAAGGAGCAGGCTTCTGACTTACCCCGGGTTCTCCGGCCCACCTACGGCCGTAGGAGGGCGACTGAAAGGTTTGACGGGGAGTGGGGCGAGGATAAACACAGGACCGTGGGTCCTATCACAGTATATCCGAGGGATATCATCTGAAGTTTACCTCCCGCCCGCCCCCTTTAAGGGCATCCGGCACACCCTGCTGCCACACGAGAATCACAAGTGGTTGGCTCTTCAGCAAGAGATCTCTATACTTGCTGGGGAAGCGAGCAGGTGAGGCAGTTGTGAGACTCGGGCATTTGGTCCAGGAGGGGTTTCTCGAACTCTTCCTCACCCCCAAAGAAGTCGGGCGCGTGGGAGACCCCCATCCTGAAACTAAGCCCCTAACAGTTTATTGCGGTTCCCACGACTGCCGGTTCCGTATGGAAACCCTAAGGGATATCCTTTCCGTTCTGCCGCCAGGATGGTGAGGGAGTGACGCTAGGACTATCCGACGCCGACCTTAACGTTCTTCAACAACGCTTCACAAGAAATGGCTACGTTTCGCGGTGAACGGGCAGGCCCTTCCAGTCCGGGTACCTCCCGTTCGGCCTATCAACGGCCCCCCGCACCTCACCAGGATAGTGAAGGTGGTGCAGAATTTCTGAGAAGGAGGGGGGTTCAGATCTTTGTCTATGCTTGGAGAAGATGGGATTCTGACCCGCCCACTCGCGAGATAGAGTTGCTCCACAGAGACAAAAGGACGTACGCAGACTAGTGGAGTCCCTTGGATTTCTTATCATTAGCGAAAGTCCGCAGTTATGGTCCCTTCCAGCAGCCCCAGTTCTGGAGCGATATAGATTCGACAGCGGAAGGGTCACTCCCCAGCCTCAGAGGGTAGAGGATTATAGTCAATGTGCCCTCGATAATGCACTGGTTCGCGATGTTCGCTCCAGCCCCGCTATGGTTGCGACTCTAGGGTTAATGGCCAGTCTGATAGACATGGTCACCATGTGCAGATTGCGCATGAGACAGATCCAAATTCACCTCATCACCATTACAGACCGTGGGGTACCCCCTCCCTTCAGCTACTAGTTCCCCAGAGCCTTCGACCAGACCTCCGAGGTGGATGCAGCCACCAATTTTACTCCTAGGAGTCCTTCCCGATCCCGACTCAGTCTCAGTCCTCACGAAGGATGCTTCCAAAAACTCGGGGGGGTGGGGAGCCCACTTCCAGGAAGTGGAAGTGTCAGGCAAATGGTCGAATTAGCAGGCCACGACAGCACAGCATGTGCTGGAGCTCTGGGTAGTATTCCTGGCGTTGCACAGACTCGGCCCCAGAGTCCACAGGAGGGCCTTGCTAGTCCGATGCGACAACAGGAAGTAGTGTCCTACTTAAAACAAGGAGGGAGGTTACGAGGAGCAGGAAGCTGTGCCACGAAACGCTCACCTAATGTTGTGGTAGTCAGCGCAGCGGCATCACCACTGAAGGCGGAGGCATTCCCCGGGGAGTAGGACAACATCTGCATATGCTTTGTGCGAGGGGCCCACAATCACAAGGCCCTCCAAAGTTCGGGGGGGTCCTCAGTGGAGTGGCACCTGCTCCCTCGGTTTGACGCACATCTGTTCCAGTGGACACTTCCGGCACTCACGTGGATCTTTTGCGTCCCGCCCCTTGGAACAAAACAACTTCCAACGGATTATTCTTGGGAGTGGACGATAAGAGGCGCTGGGGCGGAGACGCCACTGACGGCAGATTGGTCCAACGTAATAGGGGTACGCCTTCGCCGGTGGCAATGGTTCCAGGGTTTTGGAAAAGGTCTCTCGTTCAGACCATTGTCTAGTGCTTCTCGTGGCCCCGATGTGGCTGAGACACGTGGTGTTCCCGGCCTCCTCGACTATAGTCGAGATCCCAGTCCTTCTCCCAATGCGGAGGGACTGCTCAGTGTCCCCCAGCTACGTCAGAAAGTCACCGATGCGGACTGTCCACGCTCTCCGCCTAAAGCTTGGCTACTTTCAAGCGAGCTCCGCGGAGGCGGGACTTTCTGGACGGGCTGTCCGGCTCTCGCCTGCAAAGGCAAGGAAGAGACTCTACCCGACGGTTCTGTACAATTCAGAATACTCTGATTCTTCCGATGGTGTACCGCTCGATCGATGATCCTGACTGTCGGCCTCTGTAGCAATATGCGGACTTCTTACGGAGGTCTTGGAGGAGGGTGCCGTCACGAACGGCACTGGCTTATAGGACTGCCATTGCAGCGGCTTGTGCACCCGGGGGTCGAGATGGTATGACTGTCTCTTCCAGTCCGGCTCTTTCAGCCCTCGTTTTAAGGGCATTTTTTCTGAGAGGCCTCCGGCCCGAGTGCTGCTCCCTGAGTGGGACCTACCAATAGTTTTGCAACACTTGGCCTCTAAGGATTGAGCCTCTCTCAAAACTTAGAGTGTGGACCTGCTAGGAAGATGCATTCTGGTACGGTGGCCTGACGGTCGCAGCTGATCTGGAGGGGCAGGCCCGCTCCATTGAGGAGGCTCACCTTCGTTTCACCCAAGGTGGAGTTTACATCCTCCCTCGTGCAGGCTTCCTTGCCAAGAATATCAAACCATTGTCCTTATCTACCGGACATAACTAGAACGGGAGGGCAGTTCCGAAAGCCCTTGGTGCCCGGTTAGGGCCCTTAAGTGGTTACCTCAAAACGGACGGAGAAGGTTAGGGGGATATTAAACAGCTCTTCTGTTACGGTCGGAGAAGCCCTTTAAGCTGCGGCCTAGAGGCACCCATAGCCGATGGATTTCATCGGTCCCATACCGCCCTATGACAAAAATGTCCAGTTGAGATGACGCTTACCATGTCGGGCCACGATTACTCGTTCCATTTCCGCTTAGTTGAGTGCGCTCTACTATGGAGCAGGGGGCCTTTTTTTGGGTTTTTTTTTTTTTCCTTTGGACATCATGAGGCGGCCGGCTGGTCTACTCAACGAAGTTCCAGACGGTTATATTCGCGATGTATTGGCAATGCGCGGGTCTGGTCGCCGTAGCAGCTTTAACTGCAGGGCGAAGTGGAACAGCGGGACATGACCAGTAGGGTGAGTAGAAACTAAGTTTCCATTGTTTTCTACTTAGGTCCATGGTTAGGTGGTTTTTTATTGGCTGTGGGTTATTCCTCAAGTACGTACGTACCTCCCCCGGCTTTCATCCACCTTCTGGGAGTCCAGTGGAATTCTGGTGCAGAATCAGGCCCGTGGGAGGAGGTAGTAGAGTAGGCGTAATGTATTACCCTCTCAACAGGGAGAGTGAGATACTTAAGACTACGATACCTACCTCCCCCGGCCTGATTGAGCCCTACCCACGAATTTCGTAAGCGCCCCTCATGGAAAGCCAGTTCGCCACGTCTTGGGTGTGCAGGAAACATTCTGGGGTAGGCGATTTGTCCAGTAAGTGCTGGGCGATCTCATTCAGGCGCAGTGCAACGAGCAGGCGGGTTTTGCCAGATGTTTTCAGTGGTGAAGTGCGGGTTTCTGTTCGCTCGCAAAATGAACATTTGTGCAGAATCAGGACGTGGGAGGTGTAGGTATCGTAGTCTTAAGTATCTTCCTCTCCCTGTTGAGAGGGAACTGTTGTAGGAAGGTCTTCCGATGCAATGGAAAGACCTTATGTTGGAGTGAATTGTGTGTCTGTCTGTGTGTGTGTCTGGTCTGTCTGCCTGTCGTCTGTCTGTCTGTCTGTCAAACATTAGTATCACCTTTTGGTGACACTTTTTCAACTTAGTGTAACTTTTTAGTGCAGTAATTTCTGCACTAAAAAGGCATTAGCATTATAAAATATGTCAACATTTTAGAGCTTAAAGCTGACTCAGTATGGATTAATCAGAAATAACAACATACGAATAAAGAGAGTCACCTAAAATGACTCAATTCCAAGTTAGAGATAATTAGATTTTCCATTTTCACGGAGTTAACATATATTTACACAGTGCCATAGGATACTGTTGTATAACAAAAATTTGGATCCGGATTTGATAACAAAATTGTATTTTCATTGAAGGACTTCGATTGGAGCCTAGTTTATCACACAATGATTGGCAAAGAATTATGGATGTGCAAAAAACATGATTTGTTTGAAAAATGAGTGCGCCCCTCATCGGGAAAATCTCTAGTCAGCCTTTTAAACATGTAAATGTGATTCTGATCCTTTGAACAAAAACCCCCTCTATTTCAGAAAAAGTGGAAAAAGTATGCATTGTTTAGTTGGTTTGCAGTATTTGTGTTTAGTATGTCACAGCTATATTGAACAAAACTGAAGTTAAAGGGCCTTGGCCTGATTGCTAATAGCCTCGCCCCCAGAACACCAGATTTTAATGGAAGTGGTCACAATTTGGTGTCGGTAGAAAGCTACTATTTTCTTGTTTGACCCCTGTGGAATCTTAGGATGTTTGGTAGATGTTATGAGCGAAGTTGCCATTTTGGTCGACCGATATAATTTTACTCACAAAATAACGTTTTTAGCTCTACATCAAAAGATTGAAGTATTGGGCACAAAAATTTACATAGCGGATTTTTTGGAACAAGGTCATCAAGATGTAAAACTGTGTATAGTTAAATTAGGCTATCCCCCTTTAACATCCATATGACCAATTTCAAAAACATTTTTAACGATTGATGTTGATACAGGTATTCAAATATTTCCTTTAAAGCTTCACCACAAAGTCAGGAAATCAGTGGGGTTTACTGCTCGAAAAAAAGAGGGCGCATTTGGAGCGACAGATAAGTGAGGGTGAAACACAGCTGCTTGGGGTTATGAGGTCATACCTTCAGAAAGCGTACCCAGTATAGTGTACTTACATTATAGGTAACAAATGATAACAATACAAGTAGCAAACGATGTAGGAAAGTTAGGTATCTGTATTTTTCAAAAGGTCCGTAAATATGTGTGATTTTGATGCGCAGACTTTAAAAAGTAAAATAATCATTATTTTTTAAAAAAGTGTGTGGACAGTTTACATGTCAGATGTCTTAAAGTAAAATAAGAATTTAAAAACTGTGACCTTCAATCAGATGTCAGATTTCTAAAAAGTGAAATAATAAATAAATTTGTAAAAATGCTTCAAACTTTTCAGAATAATAAAAATATCTAAAATCAAATTTTATTAAAAATTGTAATATCAAAAAAGCTAGCATGCTGTGTGGCATCACTTTAAAGGAAATTGCATATAAAACAATAATTTAGACAAAAATAAAACCACATGGCAAAATCAGTAAGAAAATCGGCTTAGTGCTATCAGACAAGAATATTATTCTAATTCACCGTCTCAACTACCATTTTTGGTGTACAGTTTGGTCAATATATGGTAAAATTTCTTTAAGTTGTAAAAACTGGAAACGCCACATGTAGCCTACGTTGTACATGCCAAACGGCTTAACGGATGGTGTTTCTTTTTAATTTCTACGAGCTTGCTTGGCGATATTCAAATTTTCACTCTTTTCTTTTCAGAGAAGGCATTTCCGCCTAATCCCCAGTTCGATTCCAGCAGTTTGTAAATGAGTGATGCTAAGCCCGCAAGTTGTGACTGGGACATTACCTTTGTATCTGCCATGATAGGTATCATCAGCATATTCAAGTAATTTATATTGTTTCATTTAATCAGTCACAAAATCCAGCCAATGAGTTGCAGTCTACTGTACTAGTCCGAGTGTACGTAGTCACATCAATTTGAAGTTAAAATGCTTGGAATCATGAGCATATTGTAATGCTCCATAGACCTCTGTGCTCATACATGTTAACAGAAATTATAAACAATTTGGATGTTTAAATTTGATCCAGATAAAAAATACGAGCTTTCATTTGATATAAAAATCAGAAGAGCTTTCAGGTAAAAAAAGGGTGGGGCTACAGTCACAACACAACACAAATACAAAAACAAATCTCAAATTTTTGAATTTCAATATAAGATTTCAAAGAATCATTGATATCTATAAAGAATCATCTACAGTAA
>JAMKCH010035909.1:0-21903 GCA_023653785.1 Ophioderma brevispina
CAAACGATCACATTGTGAATTCTAGAAAGCATGTTACATTATTCCGGATGTACTATCCTGTTGGGCTATCCTGTTGGAAATACTGGGTGCGTAGTTTTATGATATATGACCTGTGTGGTACACGCGCCATAAAGTATTCTATTCCTGAGGACCACTAAATTATTCATCATGCTATTGTTTAAGATTTGAACGACAGAGGGAGTATGTTAAACTCGATTGTCCTCACAAGGCAGCTGGCGAAGAAGAAATTCCCAAATATTAGACATCGTTATGGCTAAACAGGTGTTACCAATACAGCTAACATTAGATGGCCAGCTACCCACTATGACACCAAATCTGAATATGTTTTGCTGCGAATATGTTTGTTTTCGCCTTACAGTCTTATCAATCAATATTGCCAATACACTTCAAATCTAACAAACAATGTATCCTTTTCCCACATTTTAAGGATCAAGAACTCAGTAAAATATGTATATTAAGTTAACACTTAGGTGCCAAGCTACAAAAACTTCCCTGTTAGTGCCCAAGGGGGGGGCGGGGTCAACCTAGATAACCACCTTTCCCATGGGCGTTTGATCATGACACTAACAAGTAAAAGGCGGGGTCACGTAAGAACCACATACCAACAATCAAAATGAAAATCAGGAACATTGACCTATGACCTATGGCCAATTGAGATTGTCACTTCCGACAAAAAAAAGTGTGTTCGCACTTTTTCCATCATCAGCAACTCGAATATATGATATAATTTGGGTTCCCAAACCTTATATCTACTCTAGAATAAACCATTAAAAAAAATCTTACAAAATATAGGCCACATTATACCATCTTGTTTTTCTCAGAAACTGAAATTCACATTGGTCCTTCCCATAGACTTACACAGTTAGAGCACGTCCTGACAAAATAAAATTGATGCTTCAGCATATTAAAGGCTATTTGCTTTAAGTATACTAATTATTCATTATTAATATATATATATATTATATATATCCATATATATATATATATATATATATATATATAGATATATATATATAATATATATATATAATATGTCTCCAAAATCAGGGTTATGTGGACATGGGTCTTTGTTATTCGTCTTTCTTGCCGTTATGTGGACATTCTAGGCGGCACATAACGCCTCCTTTGTATGGCGGTTTATTCCGTTATAATAAGCAATAGAAGGTATTACAATTTATGCAAATTTATGCAAATGTATTCAAACATTTTGAAAATTTTGTCCATACGGGCTGTACTCTAGAAGATTGTTATAGAGAGCCCGTAGTACAACTAATTAAAAACCTTGAATATGTATCCGCGTCCACATACGTTGTATATATAGGTTTTATATATATATATATATATATATATTTTTATATAGATATATATAATATATATATATATATATTATATATGTAGTATATATATATATATTATATATATATGCGTGAGAAATTAGTCTCGGAGCGGAAGTAGCAGTAAAAAATATTTGTTTTGTGGCCATTGAAACAATTAAGAAAACAGAGGACAATATCATCAGAAAACAAAAAAAGGGAATCATTCTGGATAAAAAAACTACGGCACGTTATCCCCTCATGGCATAAATATCGACGAATAGTTTTTCTATATTTCCAATCCATGTTTCTTCGCTCCCAATTTATTGCCATGCCCTCCTTTTCTACACATTTCTTGTTAGACCTGTATTTCATAATATCGAGTTGCGACCTGTGGTCTGTGCATAAAACCTGGAGGTGGGCTGTTAGCGCCTTTGTCCGCCGACATCCTGTCTATATTCACGTTAAAAGTTTTACAAGATGTGGTGGTATCCCATTACACCTGCTTCTCCACTACATACACCGGCTTTGATAATCCGTTGATAGCCTGTATAGGCCTATGCATGCTGTGAGTATTTTTTAATCCATCGTGCTTTAACTTATTGGATATTTTAAATTGGAATATTACGTATCAATGTATATTGTGAGCGTCGAATTTTTTTATTTGGTTTTATTTTACTATTAATGTACATTTTGTGTATTTTTACTGTAGGATTTGAATGAAGAAACTGAAAGGTTCGAAAGCTAAATAAATAAGGATGTCATACTGACTACTTCCGCCTCCGGGAATAATTTCTCAACGCTATACATTAACCCCCGTGTGGAAATCATCGGTTTGGATCTTGCAAAATTCTTTCACGTCTATAAATATATATATATATATACTATATTATTGAGGTGGGTGTCAGATGCGCCCTTGGGGTGTTTGTTGTCTATATTTTATAGATAGATCTATATAAGAGTATATATATATATATATAATAGATATATGTTATATATATAGATAGATAATATAGATATGTTAAAAAATATAGATCTATATATATATATTATATTATATATATATATATATATATATACCTATATATATATAGTCCAAAACAAAGGGAGAGTGGATGTATATAGTAGGACAGAATCACACGACGAGATTGTAGTGGATTATGCCGCCAAGTGTTAGCTGCACTACTCGAGTTTCGCCTTTCGGCTCTTCGGTACAAAACAAATATTTTATACAAATAATAATAATCACGTAGTCGACCAAAAACAGTTGTAGAACGCAAGTATAAAACACGTGCGTATCTGACTACAAATCAATGCGCATAATATTGCGAGTGTTTGCGTAATCATAAAAATTGGCATGGTTGGAGTGGCGAGAATTGTATTTTGGCGGGTTTTTTGTATCTGAAATAATCACAATGAAATGCATATCTAAGAGCATATTCGAGTTGAATTAGAAGGATTACTCGTTTATCAGTTGCAGACGATAGCGTTCTTGTACGTATACGTTCAAGTACGTACATACGTCACCATTATAAAGAAATACAAAATAATTTGAAAAAATCTCTCGGGATCTTAGTTTAGAGATGAGAACGGTTATCCAATTCAGACTGATGCCAAACGCCAGTATAAACAAATTCTACGAGTTACTTGGTTGATGGAAAGTCTTTCTTTCCACAAGGCGACTCTCTTCAGCTCCTTAGAGACTGTTTCAAGAGGTTGGACTTTGCTGAAGAAACTTTCTCTGGATTTAAGGCGTTGGCAGCAGGTATATCTGTCCAGACATAGGGTTTTCACATTAGATACTTGTGCAGCTACGCTCTTGCAATGCTGCGCTACGCTACGACGATGTCTGGTGAGCAATCTCTGCTAGGTATGTATAGTTTTGCCGCCGTTGGGTAACTTATACATCCTAGCAGGATGCTAAACTTACTACATAGGAGCAAAACAAAAAACAAAACCTCTCCCAATGACTTCAACATTGACGACATCCCCGACTCCTTATGGAAGGGTTCTTTCCCTGCGTAAAAAAACATTGGAATAATGAAGGGTACAATCAAAAAATTTGACATTTGCTCAAATCAACGCTCAAATTGTGAATTCTATGAAGATTTTCCCATTATTCCCTGATGTACTATCCTGTTGGCTATCCTGTTGGAAATACTGGGTGCGTAGTTTTATGATATATGACCTGTGGGGTACACGCCATAAAGTTTCTATCCTTGATGACCACTAAATTATTCACCATGCTATTGTTAAGATTTGAACGACTAGGGATAAGGTAAACTCGCATTGCTCACAAGGCAAGTGGCGACCAAGAATCCCAATATAGAATCTTAGGGCTCAACAGGTGTTACCAATACAGCTACATTAGATGGCCAGCTTACCCACTATGACACCCAAATCTGAATATGTTTTGCTGCGAATATGTTTGTTTTCGCCTTAGTCTTATCATCTGCCAATACCATATCAATCTACCAAACATGTATCCTTTTCCCAACATTTTCAGGATCAAGGACCAGGAAAAATATGTATTTTAATTTAAGACACTTACGGTGCCCAAGCTAAAAAACAGTCGTAGTGCCCAAAAAGGGGGGGGGGGGGAACCACAGATAACCACTTTCCCATGGGAGTTTTGATTCATGACACGAACAAGTAAACGGGGTCACTAAGACGCACATACCAACAATCAAAATGAAAATCCGAACATAGACCTTTGACTATGGCCATTGATATTTTCCTCTCCGCAAAAAAAAGTGGTTCGCCGACTTTTCATCCTCAGCAACTTCGAATATTATGAATAATTTTGGTTCAAAACCTATGCTACTCTAGAATAACCAATTAAAATAATCATTGCCAATATCGCCACATTTATACATTCTTGTATTTTTTTATATTATAGAAGGGGAGGATTCTTTTATGCATGATTCTAGCAGAATCTAGACGAAGTCGAAACCAATTCAATGCACGCGAGGATCAAGTAAATATACAACCCGAGAAAGTAATGGTAATTTTCTATATAAGCTCGGATAAACACTGTCGCGCACCGAACTAAATAGACGAATATACACGAGGTCTCGAACCCGGAGCCTCTCGCATTCTAGGCGTGAGAAATACCCACTGGGCCACAGAAGACTGTGTTATGTGGAAAATACATGAACGGTCACTATGTATTTCAGTCTTTATTCAGAGTTTCAAGCGGCCGTAATTATATTTGTTATATTTATAGAATGGGAGGACCTTATATGCGGTGATTCTAGCAGAAGTCTATGACGAAGCGAAACTCAATTCAATGCACGCGAGGATCAAGTAAATGATAAAACCCGAGAACGTAATTGCGTAAATAGTATATATAAGCTCGGAGAAACTGGCGAGCACAGAACTAAATAACGACGAAAAATACACGGCTCGAACCCGGAGCCTATCGCAATTCTAGGCGTGAGAAATACCACGGGCCACAGAAGACTGTGTTAATGTGGGATACAGTTGAACGAGCAACTTTTAATTTTGATTCAGTCTTATTTCAGAGTTTTAAGCGGCCGTAATTATATTTTTCATATTATAGAATGGAAGGACCTTATATGCATGATTTCTAGCAGAATCTATGACGAAGCGAAAACTCAATTCAATGCACGCGATGATCAAGGAAAATGAGTTACAACCCGAGAAAGTCTAAGGTTGTAAATATTATAATAAGTCGGGAAACTGGCGAGCACAGACTAAATAAAACGAAAAATACACGGTCTCGAACCGGTCCTCTCGCTATCAAGGAGTGAGATTTACCACGGGGCCACAGAAGAATGTGTCAATGTGGATACCAGTGAACGAGCACTAATGTATTCAGTCTTTATTTCAGAGTTCAAGCGGCCGTAATTATTATTTTTAGATTATAGAATGGGAGGACCTTATATGTATGATTCTAGCAGATCTTATGGCGAAGCGAAAACTCAATTCAATGCACGCGAGGATCAAGTTAAATGATACAACCGAGAAAGTAAATTGGTAAATAGTATATTACGCTCGGCAAAACTGGCGAGACACATACCTAAATAAAGACGAAAATACACGGTCCCGAACCCGGAGCCGCTGCATTCTAGGCGTGAGAAATACCACTGGGCACAGAAGACTGTGGTTAATGTGAATATCAGTGAACGAGCACTAATGGATTTCAGTCTTTATTTCAGAGGTCAAGCGGCCGTAATTATATTTTTCATATTATAGAATGGGAGGACTTGTATGCATGATTCTAGCAGAATCTATGACGAAGCGAAACTCAATTCATGCACGCGAGGATCAAGGTAAATGTTAAACCGAGAAAGTAAATTGATAAATATTAGTATATAAGGTCGGAGAAACTGGCGAGACACAGAACTAAATAAAGACGCAAAATACACGGTCTCGAACCCGGAGCCTCTCGCATTCTAGGCGTGAGAAAGTACCACTGAGGCCACAGAAGACTGTGTTAATGTGGATACCAGTGAACGGGCACTAATGTACTTCAGTCTTTATTTCAGAGTTTCAGCGGCCGTAATTATATTGTTTTCATATTATAGAATGGGAGGACCTTATATGCATGATTCTAAGCAGAATCTTGACGAAGCGAAACTCAATTCAATGCCACCGAGGATCAAGTAAATGATACAACCGAGAAAGTAAATTTGTAAAAGTATATATAACTCGGCGAAACTGAGCGAGCCACAGAACTTAAATAAAGACGAAAAATACACGGCTCGAACCCGGAGCCTCTCGCATCTAGGCGTGAGGAATACCACTGGGCCACAGAGAGCTGTGTTAATGTGGACCAGGAACGAGCCACAATGTATTTCAGTCTTTATTTCAGAAAAAATCATGTCAAGTTTTAAAAAATTTTTTATATTTAGAATGGGAGGACCTTATATGCATGATTCTAGCAGACTCATAGGACCGAGCGAAACTCAATTCAATGCACCGAGGATCAAGTAAATGATTACAACCCGAGAAGTAAATGATAAAATTATAAAAGCTCGCGAGAAACTGGCGAGCACAGAACTAAATAAAGACGAAAAATACACGATCTCGAACCCGGAGCCTCTCGCAGTCTAGGCGTGAGAAATACCACTGTTTAGGCCACAGAAGACTGTGTTATGTGGATACAGTGAACGAGCACTAATCTATTTCAGTCTTTATTTCAGGGTGGTTTCGGCGGACGTAATTATATTTTTTATATATGAATGGGAGGACCTATATGCATGATTCTAGCAAGCAGAATCTATGACGAAGCGAAAATCAATTCAATGCACGCGATATAAAGTAAATATACAAACCCGAGAAGTAAATTGCCGTAAATATTGTATATAAGCTCGGAGAAACTGGCGAGCACAGAACTAAATAAAGGACGAAAATACACGTCTCGAACCCGGAGCCTCTCGCATTCTAGGCGTGAGAAATACCACTGGGCCCCAGAAGAACGTGTTATTGTGGATACCAGTGAACGTAGCACTAATGTATTTCAGTCTTTATTTCCGAGTTTCAAGCGGCCGTAATTAATTTTTTTTTTAAAAGGGTCGTTTTTAATTTTTTTGTATATGCATGATTGCAGAATCTATGACGAAGGAAACTCATTTCAATGCACGCGAGGATAAGTAAATGATACAACCCGAGAAAGTAAATGGTCAAATTTATATATAAGCTCGGAGAACCTGGCGGCCAAGAACTAAATAAAGACGAAAAATACACGGTCTCGAACCCGGAGCCTTCGCATTCTGGGTGAGAAATACCAATGGGCCCACAGAAGACTGTGTTAATGTGGATACCAGTGAACGAGCACTCATGTATTTCAGATCTTATTTCAGAGTGTCAAGCGGCCGTAATTATTTTTATATTATAGAATGGGAGGACCTTTATGCATTTCTAGCAGAATCTATGACGAAGCGAAACTCAATTCAATGCACGCGATGATCCGTAAATGATACAACCGAGAAAGTAATTGGTAAATATTGTATATAAGCTCTGAGAAACGGCGAGCACAGAACTAACTAAAGACGAACAATACACGGTCTCGAACCGGAGCCTCTCGATTTCTAGGCGTGAGAAATACCACTGGGCCCAGAAAGACTGTGTTAATGTGGATACAGTGAACGAGCACTAATGTATTTCAGCCTTATTTCAGAGTTCAAAGCGGCCGTAATTATATTTTTTATATTATAGAATGGGAGGCCTATATGCATGATTCTAGCAGATTCTATGACGAAGCGAAACTCAATTCAATGCACGCGAGGATCAAGTAAATGATACAACCCGAGAAGTAAATTGGTAAATATGATAAAAGCTCGGAGACAAAAAATGGCGAGCACAGAAACAAATAAAGACGAACAATACACGGCTCGAACCAGGAGCCTCTCGCATATAGGCGTGAGAATACCACTGGGCCAAAAGACTGTGTTAATGTGGATCTCAGTTGACCGAGCACTAATGTATTTCATCTTTATTTCAGAGTTTCAAGCGGCCGTAATATATTTGTTTATATATAGAATGGGAGGACCTTATATGTCTGATTCTAGCAGAATCTTTGACGAAGCGAAAAACTCAATCAATGCACGAGAGGATCCAAGTATATGATACAACCCGAGAAGTAAATTTGTAAATATATATAGGAAGCTCGGAGAAACTGGCGAGCCACAGAACTAAATAAAGACGAAAAAACACGGTTGACCCGGAGCTTTCTCGCATTCTAGGCGTGAGAAATACCACTGGCCACAGAAGACTGTGTTAATGTGGATACCAGTGAACGAGCACTAATGTATTTCAGCTTTATTTCAAGAGTTTCACGCGGCCGTAATTATATTTTTTATATTACTAGAATGGGAGAGACATTATATGAATGATTCTAGCAGAATCTATGACGAAGCGAAACTCAATCAATGCACGCGAGGATCAAGTAAATGATACAACCGAGAAGTAAATGGTAAATATTATATATAAGCTCGGAGAAACTGGCGAGCACAGAACTAAATAAAGACGAAAAATACACGGTCTCGAACCCGGAGCTCTCGCTATATAGGCGTGAGAAATACCACTGGGCACAGAAGAATGTGTTAATGTGGCTACCAGTGAACGAGCAATAATGTATTCAGTCTTTATTTAAGAGTTTCAAGCGGCCGTAATTTATTTTTTATATTATAGAATGGGAGGACCTTATATGCCTGATCTATCAGAATCTAGGACCGAGCGAAACTCAATTCAATGCACGCGAGGATCAATATAAATATCTTGTATTTTTCTCAGAAACTGAAATCACATTGGTCCATTCCCATAGACTTACACAGTAAGAGCCCAGTCATGACAAAATTAAAATTGATGCTATCAGCATATTAAAGGCATTTGATTTATCTTGTGGGTTTGCATCTTAATAACAAACCAACACAAAAAATATAATATTATAATATAATTAGATATATAGTAAAAACAAAGGGAGAGTGGAGTAATATAGTAGACAAGAAATCAACACGACGAGTATGTAGTGATTATGGCAGCAAAGTGTTAATGCAATACTCGAGTTTCGCCTTCGGCTCCAGGTAAAACAACAAATATTTTATACACAATAAAATAATCACGTAGTCGACCAAAACAGTGGTAGAACGTATGTATAAAACGCGTGCGTATCATGACTACCAAAATAAAATTGGCATAATATTGCGCGTGTTTGCGAAATCATAAAGATTGCGCAAACAAACACGGAGTGCGCGAATTGTATTTTGGCGGGTTTTGTATATGAAAATAATCACAATTAAATGCGTTATTTAAGAGGCAAGTCGAAGTTGAATTAGAAGGATTACTCGTTTATCACGTGCAGACGGTAGCGTACCTTGTACTTATACGTACAAGTACGTACATCGTTCACCAAATTATAAGGAAATACAAAAATAATTTTAAAAAAATCCTTCGGGATTCTGTAGGGAGAGATGAGAACGGATAAATCAATTCAGAACTGATGCAAACTCCATTATAAACAAATTCTACGAGTTACTTGGTTGTGGCAAGTCATTTCTTTCCAAAAAGGCGACTCTCTTCAGCTCCTTAGAGACTGTTTCAAGAGGTTGACTGCCTTAGGAAACTTTCTGGATTTTAAGGCGGTTGGCGCAGGTATATGTCCAGACTAGGGTGTTTCACATTAGATACTGTGGCAGCTACGCTCTGCACGCTACGCTACGACGGATGTATGGTGGAGCCAATATCTGCTAGGTTGTATACGTTTTCCGTTGGTAACTTATTACATCCTAGCAGGATTGCTAGAAACTTACTAAATAGGAGCAAAAACAAAAAAAAAAAAACCTATCCCAATACTAAAAATGGACGACATCCCCGACTCCTTAGTGGAAGGGTGCTTTCCCTGCGGGAGTAAAAAACAATTGGATAAAAAGGGTTACAATCAAAAAAAATTGACAATTTGCTCAAATCAACGCTCAAATTGTGAATTCTATGAAAGCATTTCCCTTATTACCGGATGTTACTATCCTGTTGGGATATCTGTTGGAATATGGGTGCGTAGTTTTTATGATATATGAATGTGTGGTACACGCGCCATAAGTATTCTATTCCTTGATTGACCACAAATTATTCACCATGCTATTGTTAAGATGAACGACAGAGGGAGTAGTTAAACTGCATTGCTCACAAGGCAGTGGCGACCAAGAAATCCCAAATATAGACATCGTTATGGCTAAACAGGCGTTACCAATACAGCTCATTAGATGACCAAGCTTAACCCACTATGACACCCAAATTGAATATGTTTTGCTTGCGATATGTTTGTTTTTCGCCTTAGTCTTATCAACTGCCCATACCAAATTAAAAATCTAACAAACAATGTAACGTTTCTGCCCATATTTTCAGGATCAAGGAACTCAGTAAAAATAGTTTACTTTAATTTAACCACTTAGGGCCCAAGCTAAAAAATTCCGTCAGTGCCAAAGGGGGGGGGGGGGGTCAACCCAGATAACCACTTAACCATGGGAGTTTGATCAATGACACTAACAAGTAAACGGGGGTCACGTAGAACCACATACCCACCATCAAAATGAAATCCGAACATTGACCTATGACCTATGGCCTATTGAGATTGTCACTATCCGCAAAAAAAAGTGGTTCGCACTTTTCCATCCTCAGCAACTCGAATATTATGAAAATTTGGTTCAAAACTTTATATAGACCTAGAATAACCAATTAAAATAATCATGCAAAATATAGCACATTTATACCATCTTGTATTTTCTCAGAACTTCAAATTTACCTTGGTTCTTCCCGTAGACGTACACAGTTAAGAGCACAGTCATGAAAAATTAAAATTGATGCTATCAGCTATTCAAGGTTTATTTATTGTAAGTATTACTAAGTATTAATTATTGTACAACAGGTTTTCACGTCCAGTGATGATGACAGTTTCACAGCAGTTACACCTCCAAATAATGACAAGCTTAAAGGCACTATCAGGAGGTCGGACAGTCCTCTTAGTCGCTCGGAGGAGCGGGGTCCCATTGTCCCTTGTCATCAGACAAGATAACATCTGTTGTTGTGTCTCTTCATCATGGTTCGTCGTCACCACTTCTTCGTTATCTTGGTTAGCGGTCATGTCCTGGTACGTGTGTCAGAATCAAATTGGATTTTCTAAAGGGTCTGTGTCAATTGCACTGCTTTCCATTCCGTTATTGGAGTGGGCAAAGCTGTGCCTACGTCCTGGTCCTCACGTCTGGAATGAAGCGCCGTTCTTTTGGCTTGAATACCGAGGCTTCTGGTCTCAAGTCGGACCGGGGTACAATGTTATTGGAAGGGTCGTGGTCTTTGTGTGCATGTGTCTGTTTCTGGTCTTGGTAGGGGCATAACTACGGATCGCAGGCAGTGTGGTCAGTGCGTTGTTGAGGCAGAGATTGCTATGGCAAAGGGGAGCATGTTCCTGTGCAAGGTGCGTTTCCTTACCACCATCTTCTGGTTGGACAACATAAACAGGAATGCAGGACTTGTTTTACAGATAACCCGATATACTGCATGTTCCCAGGCGTCTGCAAGCTTGTTCTTGTCTTTCAAATCCACATTCCGCACAAGTACTCTGTCATTTGGATACAACACAGAGTCACGCACCTTGGCATCATATGCCTCTTTGTTAATACTAGCCGACTTTTTCGCAGATTTGCTTGTTTTCGTTTAAAGCAACCTGAAGTCGGTCCTCACTGCATTTGCAAACTCATGGTGAGACCTCGATAAACTCATGGGGAGCCTCGGAGTTCTTCCGACATAGAACGATGGTGAATAACCTGTAGTATCATGGACGGTTGCGTTATAAGCATATACTAGTGGAGCCACATAGGCTTCGAATCAGATTCTTTTCTCCAGGAAGAGGCCAGCATCTGTCAGTAATGTCCGGTTAAACCGTTCACCACTGTCCGTTTCCGTGAGGGTTGATAAGGGGTTGTTCCGGACTTGTAAATCACAGACTTCACATATAACTTCTGTATCACCTCACTCTCAAAGTTGCGGCCTTGATCCCGAATGTAGTCTAGCTGGGAGTCCATAGTGATAGAAGAAGTTGTCCACTAGTACTCTAGCTGTGGTATTGGCGGTCTGGTTTCGAGTCCATGGGGATCGCTTGTGCGTACCTCGTGAAATGGTCTGTTATCACGAAGAGATATTGCTATAGCCACCCACTGACTCTTCGCGTCAAATAGTCAATACAGACAAGTTCATTTGGCTCTTTGGATTGTTATTACCCAGCGCAGCAAGATCTTTTGCTTCCTGGATGTTTTTCCTCCCTTGCTCGATCACAGGTCCTGCACTTTTGACAGCCACATTCTTCTGCCATCTGGCCAAAAGAAGCGGGCTCTTATCCAACTCCATGGTCCGCTCTTTGCAAATGACCCGCGTCGGTCAATGGAGACCACGTAGAGCCATTGCTTTCATGCATGTGGGAAGGACCACGGTACAGCACAGAACCATCTGTTGTTTGTTTCTACGGTGTCCAGTACCCCTTGTTCCTGAACACAGACGATTCCACTCGCCTACGCAAGATCTTAGTTGCTTGGTTTGTGTTCTTTAAAGTGAACACCCTTGGGGCATTTGCATTGCCTTTGTTAGAGCGCACACTGTACCAATGATCTCGTCTTTGGGGGCCTGGAGGTCCTCCCCATTGGGTCATGGCATTGAAGTCAATGTTCGGAGACTGGTTGAAGTGTCACCAGGTAGTCTCGGCTACGAGTGTGTGTTGAGATTGGCAGGCTCTCTGACAAGTGTGGTCCTATTTGGTGGAATCGTGCCTTGATGGTGTCTGCCCTTAATATGCTGCGTACCGTCAGCTTCATGGTCCTGTCAAGGTCCACTGTGGGCGGCTGGACAAGCCGTCGCGTCATTTTTTGTCTTTACCCGGGTCTATATCGGACAGTAAAGTTGTAAGCGAACAGTGCAGCCAGCCATGCGATACCAGTGGCGTCAAGCTTGCGTGGTTGTTTTACGTGTCAGAGGGTTGTATCCGTGACCGACCTCAAAGTATTACCAAGAAATATTCATGGAACTTCTGCGTAACGGACCACTTCAGAGCCAAGAATTCCAACTTGTGTGCTGATATAATTCGTTTCATGGACTATGGCTTAGTCCACGACTCGCATATGCGATGACCCTTTCCTTGTCACCTTCAGCTGATATAACGCTGCTCCAAGCCCGTCTCCACTGGCGTCTGTGTGAAGGATGATGGCTTGGAGAAGTCTGCATATGCAATCATTCTGTTTGGCTCCATCAGCTTCGGCCTTGATGGTTCAAAGGCTGCTGGCATTGATCTGTCCATATCCAAGGGGTGGAGTCTTTGGAGGGTTGACTTTCTTCTTCACCTTTTCTCACTTTTATAGGGCGCCTCCTGTCAAGCATTCAATGGCTTGGCAGATTTGGTAATAACCCTCCATAAATCTTCTAAATACCCTGCAAAGCCAATAAACGAAAAGTTTTTCCGGGGTAAACTCTTTGACGTGTTTTCGGGAGGGCCAAGTGCGAAGGGCCTCAGTCTTCTCCGGATCTTTATAAACACCTTCGGCTTATATAACATGTCCCAATAATGCACACGATCCTGACTAACTTGCATTGGATGGGTTTTGAGCTTGATCGCTCAAATACACAGGACAGACGCTACAGATGCTCTTCGAAGGTGTTTGAATACACGATGAATCCTCCAAGTACAGAAGACCACTTTTAAGATTGAGGTCGCCCCTGCAACGCTCTCATTACCTTTGAAAGGTTGCGGGCATTAGTCCAAGCCAACGGCACCCGATTGCATTCAGAAAACCCCAGGAGTTTGTGTAAGGCTGTCTTTGCTTTGTCTTGTCTGCAACTTCATCTGCCAGTATCCACCTGGCAGCATCCAGAGATGAAACACACCGTGCTCCATGAATCTCATTAGTGGCCTCTTCAATACGAGGGAGCGGGTAGGCGTCCTTAACTGTCCTTTGATTAAGTTTTCTGAAGTCAATACAGACCCTTAAGGTACTATCTTTCTTGCGCACAAGAACCACGGGAGAGGCAAAGACGTGTGACTCCCGATGGCCCTGCATCTAACCTCTCTTTAAGATTTTGACGACTTCATGCGTATTGGGAGGGGTGGTATTCGGGGCCTATGCCTTTGCTTTAAAGGGAGTGTCCTCTGTCAGTGGGGGGGGGGGGTCTCATGTTCACAGCTTTGGGTGACCAAATCATTCTTACTGCGTAGAGACTGCAGTCCATTCCTCAAAGGTCCCTCACTTGAGAAGTCTGGAAATTGTTAATGGAAGATGAGTCCAAGTCCACTTCGTCAGGTCCCTAGCAGTCGGTGGATTACTCGTGTTCGCTGGTGCTGCCCATTTGGTGTGATGGACTGTACCATGAAGCTCCTAGGTCTTCCCACCCATGAGTGCATGAGTTCACAAAGTTACTGTCCTTGGCGGATAACAATGGGTCGTTCTGACACATTTGCACAAGTATAGGACAATCTTCATGCGTTTCACCTCACAACGGTGGACTAACCAACCAGCTTCCTGGAATGTTTGCTGGAGATCGGTTCTACAAGAGCAGAGTACTGCCTTCCTCCAGGACCAGTCTTGGCTGAGCCACCAATAATCATCATTTTGATTTGCTTCCCACTGTCACTTGGATGTCAGGTTGTGGATTGAACATTGCTAATAGTCGGTTTGTGGAAGAATTTCTCTTGATTAGTCAGACTTTTGTAGGCTATGGACCATGCAGTGGGGACATGCATTTTCTGAAGAAATCGCTGGCCATGCGCTTAAAACGCAGATGTCTTGTACTTTGGATCAGAAGGTTCGTTCACTACTACGGAACTTTTCTTGTGTAGTTAGTGTCAGGTACCACCAATGCCAGAAGATCAAATCTTTCCCAGTGGCAACATCGTCATGTCATAGATGCCAGACCTCTCAGACATCACCTAGGAAAGGTACTGTTGCCCTGCTGCTCCTTCTATCTGAAGGAGTTCACCAACAGGTTTGATCTCCACATATGCAGATGTTTCCATGAAAACTTTTCGAAATGGTGGTTACCTGGGATCCAGAGACGACAAGTCACTGCAGACACGCCATATCTTGAAGATACCTTCTTTGCTGATCCCACTAACGATCCAAAACTTTTTGGTGCTTCCTGTTCATTGAAGGCCTACGATGTGCCCTTTGAAGCAGTCTACTTTGTAGTTTAAGACTGTACATCCTTCTTTGGGCAGTCCTTCTTGACGTGTCCTACCTCGCGACACTTCCAACATCTCACCCATTTTGGGTGAGAAGTGTTTTGAGGGAAGAATAGGCATCCGTCTGGACCTTTGTCTGTGTCTGGTTGAACGCACAGTCCTTTCATGCACTTTAAATTTCCTCCTTCTTCTCTACGTAGGTCTTTCCTCCACATCCCTGCACTTTTTCTCACCATTTCTTCGAAAAGCGCATGCCTCCTCGAACAGGTATCTAAGGGAGCTATTATCGCTCCTCTGACAAGCCCTTCCAGAAGACTTCACGAAGGGTGGCATCTTTATCCTCCACTTTGGCACCTCTGTAGCTGGCCTGATTCATGGACATCTGAAGGCGCCTTGAGAATTAAGGCAGCCACATCCTCGTTATCTTTCTGTCTTGTCGAAAAATTTGTCAAGAGGGTGATCCCTGTTCGGCATTCCCAAAAGAGGCAGCCATTTACCTTAGGCCCTCCTTAGCAGACTGGTCCATGACATTGACAGAATACAAATAGCAGGCGCCCTCAGAGATTTCCTGATCATCTCATAGAGTCGATCTTCTGAAGGTTCGTCGTGTCTCGAGCCATCCTCTCTACCTCCCTCTCCCAAACCTCAAAGAGGAAGGGACCCTCTCTCCTGAGAAGTTTGGAAGCGGTATTGCTTATGGTTTGCAGCTTTACCAACTCTCCATGTAATCAATGGTAGATGATAACATGCTTCCCAACATTTGACTGTGGACTGGTCTAAATGCAGTGTCATCGGAAAGTTGTCGTGTCGGGGTTTGGGGGTCGATCCTCAATGGGTTGGGGGTTACCTATCTTGTTATCCAGCCGCGGTAGCGAATCCAGAGGTGTTCGATGTTCCCTTGGCGCGGTCCTCTTCGGCGGCAGCAGGTATGGCCGCCCACAGCTGGGCTTTGAGCAGACGTCCTGTCCTGGTCGTGGTCGTTTGAGTCTTGTCTGCAAACCACGCCTAGTTATGTCCAGAAAAGGTCTTGCGTCTTTGAAAGGATGTAGACAATAGGTCTTTTTCGCGGGTCATCTCCGCAATCTAACTTGAACTCGCAGAGGCCTCGTCATCTACTTTGCTAAATAGTCAATGGGCCCTGCTGTCTCCAGGTATTGCTGAGCTCTTCTTCCGATGTTCCTGGGGGAATGTTAGTAATGTCAAATGGTTATTGGGCTTTTATGTCGCCATTTAAGTTATTTTGGTAAAATTAACAAGTATAAAATATATAATCATTTTGGAAATATAGGAAATAAATTTGGGAGAGTGAATTTTTATGAAACTATTTGCATCATACACGATATTCTGACTAAATATAAATAAGGTGGAGATTATAATATCAATCTTTTCAATCGAAAAGTCGAGTTAAAGCCACCTAGAGATAGAGTTATATTTCCTTGAAAGACAATTTGATAGGATTTGATATTACAATAATAACGTCTTTGGGTTCTAGGTTCAAGCATGCATAGCAATCACTGGGTAAAATTCTTCACATCAAATACAGACTTTTGCAATCTCGGATTAAAAACGATTTTACAAATTTATACACTAAAAGTGAGCCCAAACGTTGTTCGCCAATATGTAGCGGTATGACACAAGCTACTATGTAAATGAAATGAAAAATAATTATGTTTTTCGGTGCTAACCTAACAGACAATGATTTTGCTTTGCACCGCTAACGTAGATTTATTCCTTAGAACTTCTTAACTTCGTAAATAATCATCGCGGACAATCTATACGCTGCCCACATTTATAATTAAACAAGTTAGTTAAAGTTAAAGTATTCCAATTTTACAATAATCATACCAATGTTGTCAAGTAACAGTCAAGGAGAATATCTGCAAAGGAGACAATATAAAATATTTGATAATCAGATACACAGAAATTATTGTAGTTGGACAGGCCATCAGGTTGAAGTTCGTGTAGTTGTCCATTAAGTGTCCCTTATTTCACTGACGAAACTGTCCTTTTTACTATGCGGCGACGACCCGATGCGTTGGCCAACGTTAACCGAAGAGCTGTAGTCCAGGTTGTACAACAGTTTTCACGTCCAGGGAGATGAACAGTTCATACAGTTACACCTCCAAATAATGACAAGCTTAAAGGCACAATCATGTATGCTGCTGCAAACAAACATAAGACATAAACTTTCACAATGTTCTGCGGATGTCGGAATTAGTTTCCTTCTGTGTAACATAATAGCTGGGTGAAATTTTATCGAAGAATAACTGAGTTATGTCTCATCCAGCACTTCAAATGAGACTGACAAAGTGGCATAATACTAATTACTAATCAATTCACACAATGGAATAATTCAGGAACTTAACATTTTTCCGATTCAATATGTTAACAAGGACTATGAGTTTTTTGCAAAACCACAACGATAACCGTTTCGCATTGGCAATGATGCAATGATAAACAATTCGTCGCAACAAATTATAAAATTGATTAGACATCGCTAATTGATAAACAATTAAACATCGTCCACTGCATTACTAGTTGACAAATTCATCAATTAAATGGTGACATTCAATTATTTAAAAGTAATTATTTTCTCATTCCTAAACTGATAAATAAAAAAGTCCAATTATCCACTTTATACGCCGAATTCCATTATGTTTAAATCTGGTTTCACCATCAAATAGTCGCACACTACTATGTCGGTCAACGACCTTTTATAGATTTCATTCATAAAACACCAGTCTTGTAATCTGGCGGCGGCACCACGTTTAATATGAGGAACTGTACTTTCACTCTTGTTGACAGTACAAAAGAAGATAACATTCTAAAATAGCAATAAATACCAAAATCTGGAGTAAAAGAGCACATGGTTTGGTTAGCTTCTCAAAAATATGAGGTAAGTAGTCGAGGGACTGATGGGATGATCTGCTTTTTACCACACATAATAATGCGACATGGATAAGGCCAGTATCTGCTGCAAGCGATTAGCTTTGTCGTATATGCTCTCGGACTAAATCTTGTGCAAAGACGACCGAGTTAATCAAATAATCTTCCTAATCATCCTCCGAGACAGATCAGCAACCGTCCATACCCTAGTCACTTATGATGCAGTAATGTGTACCCTGGGTATCATAACTCATCCTCGGCAATACATAGGGTCACCGTAGGGGCGGGGGGGGGTGGGGTGGGGGGTGGTCTTACAACCTGAATGCAAGTTAATAAACTTGTCATGGGGATGATGCTACGTGGCATATAGTGACGTGACTATACGTTTCCCTATCACTCGATACACGGAACCACGGATGTATGTTTAATATCAAAGTTAAACTTAGACAATCAAGAAATTAATATTTCTTTCACTCACAAATGGTAGCAGGTAAAAGGCAAGTTTTCTAGTGAAATAAACTTCTGACCTAAACAGATTTTACAGACTCATTACAACAGTTCAATCAAAAACATTGCTTTCAGCATGGTTTAACTTAAAATCTCCTTTAAATCTTTATTAAGACTACAATCACAAAGAAAAGTCAATCATTAACCTGTGGCAAACAAACAGAAGACATAAACTTCACCAATTTTTCTGCTGGAGCTGAATTATTTTCTTCTTGTACATAAATTAGCTGGGTGAAATTTATCAAGAATAACTGAGTTATGTCTTCACTCCCCATCACTTAAGTGAGACTGACAAGGACCTCATCTTGGAAATTGTGGAGTTTGCCAGTAAAGTTTCCCAAAATTAAGGAAATTTTGTGACTCACCACGGGCATGTTAAAATACTAACTTTAGATAGGCCTGGCATTGTTTCCACATTAAGTAAAATAAAAAAGGGGGCAATTTTCCTATGGTTACATAGATATAGATATATTTCCTTGTCGTGAATATGCAGCAAAGTGTAATGCACTACTCGAGTTTCGCCGTTTCGGCTCTCAGGTACAAAAACAAATATTTTATACAACTATATAATCACGAGTGAACCCACATTTGTAGAACGCATTATAAAACGCGTGCGTATCAGGACTACAAATAACTGCGCTTAATATTGCGGGTGTTTGCTTACTCCATAAAGATTGCGGCATGGAGTGTCGCGAATGTATTTTTGCGGGTTTTTGTATATGAAAATAAACCCAATTAATGCATATTAACGAGCATATTCGACATTTGAATTAGAAGGATTACCGTTTATCAATGTTTATATGCTTTGATTATGTGACTTCTATCCTTCATATCGAGGAACTGTAAACCAAAGCCTTGAATTATGCCCCAAGTATGATTGATATATCAGACCATGAGCGACACATCATACTCCCCCACATGCTTTATAATAATGGCTCGCCATGAGTGTAACGAGAAAACCCCGATTTGACGTCACCATGGTCTTTTGATGGTGCGGAAACATGTGTAGCTCATGGGACGATATTCCTGTCACAACCTCACAACTCCAACAACTCAACATGTAGGATTGTACCGAGATGATGGTTTAGCTGTTGCCAGATCAACACTATACAAATGAAATAATAAGAAGAACATTCGCGCCCACACACTACTGTCGTATTTTACAAAACACGGGTTCCCGAGGAAATCGCAATTCAAAATCTACAGCGACATTTCTGTCTATACGGTAAAACGAAGCATAAAGAAACATCTAGACTTTACTGTTTTGAAGAAAAATTTTAAAGTCCAATATTAACCAAAATCCAAATTAAAACGGCAATCTAATTTTGTTAATAGGCCTACAAAGTTATAAATTATGAGATCGGAAAGATCACAAATAATGTATATTGGATGTAGGGGGCACAGAAGGTCAAACGTCCATTGTATTCAATGTGGCTTAATCTTGTTACCCCCTATTTTCTTAAGCAAGCATTGAGACACTCAAACTTATTCCTTATTTATAATCCTATGAGCTCCCCCAATAATTTCCACCATGTTTATCCAAATCGGAGCAATTTTAAATGACACTGTACAATGAAATTGACCCCTTTATGATTTTCTGTTTTGCCTCAATCTGAAACTCGGGCTGTGTACATATTACAAACTATACCTTTCTGAATCCTTATGGTTTTTGACACATAATAGGTAACTTTTCAAAATGATGGGATCAATTAAATATGTGACACCGTTACAATCTTTGTCTTGGCCCCCCTATCTTAAGGCACCACTTGCGGGCACTTAAGAATCGCATTTCAGGGGGTTCCCTGTCAGGCTGTTACATATTAATCACTCAAAACCTTTTGTACTTGAGCAGGTGTTCAAATGTGTGCTAGAGCCAGGGCTAATAGCATCGTATCTTCAATTGTGAAGTATTTATAATTTATGAATGGACGTACGTAATAACCGTAGACTCTTTAACAAGACAATGTGTGGTGTATGTTTTGTTAGCGTCTTGGTTAGTGCAATGTCGAGGTGCGGAGGCAAGCTGGTATTATAGCTATGTGCTCTCTCAGCATTTTAAATTGCATAGATTATTAGCACCAATGTAGTTGCGTTACGCGAGATAAATACAATTATGTAGATTATACACGTTATGCACTTTATACTTTATACCACTTTAGGGATGTCAGTGGGTTAGCAATTATCCAGGGATTAAAGTTTAGGTAGTAATACCAATTTTTCTATAAGCTATTAGAGGTGTGCCAATTTGCATTTACGCAATTATGTAGTTAATGAATCATGAAGTTTATGAACTTTTGTGTGATGCAATTATGCTTAGCATTATACAAGCATTATATACAATTATGCCAGTAATAATTATACACATTATTTACGTTCTGAAGATTATGCGACTTATACAATTCTACGTTTTACACCAATTTCACAGTACAATACTACATTCATAAAAGAAGTATGTATTAAAAACGCATTTATAGAGGATAAAATTGCCTAAAGATATCATAGCGATACTTACATATTTGAAATTGCCATACTTCTGATCGTGCATGTTGTTCCACTTCCTCGACCAAATCATCCACCTGGAAGACACGTGCCCACACACAGACCTACTCTTTCGTGCAAAAATCCACATTGTTGTATAGAACGAGAGCACGGGCCTGGGTCAAACATCGGCGTTCATATCCCACTACATCTACTAAGTGTAGATACCTTTGCTAGGCGGGCGTGAAGGAACTCCTTAGATAAGGATATATGATAATCTGCTCCTGCATTATCAATATTAAATAACTAATTAAGCAACGTAAAGCAATTCTGAACTAGCTTTTAATTTTGCGGATGTTGGAAATTATAAATGACGTGTGAAAGCAGATAGTCCTGTGGGAGCCACAGTCGAGGCTCCACAGGACGATAATGGCATAAATCGTGAAATTAATGTTCGTGAAGAGTCACTGAATCGATTGCCCGATTGTTCCCCATTGTTCCTGGACTAGGAGTTTTTTTTTACGCCGGACAATATCATTCTTACACCGGATTGTTAATCCCATGTGTAGTGGTGTCAATAATTTTCGTAACGCTGTGTTGAAATAAATGTATTACGTGATCTCTTCGTAACAATGGTAGTTGGTCCAAATATCTTACATCCGTGTGACACAGGAGTGCAATGGTTTTGGGGTGTATAATAATTATAATAGGGCGTTTTGATATTAGAGTGTATCAATGCGCATGGCTACAGAGCGCACAGAGCGCATAGCTCTGTTGCCATGGCGCGTATGTTCAAGGGTATTATGTTTGATTAGAGATTACTTTGCAGGGGAAGTTTCGAGTTTGGGAGTTATGCACAGGGAATTTAACAGAAGCATGATTGATGTGAACTTAATATTTATTTCTTAATTTATCATGATAGTACTAAGATCTTTGAACAAAGGTTAAGAGTGATTTTTTAAGTCAACTGGGGACCGAGACTGCCATAGTAATGCATGTAGCAGTTTCACAAATTACCTG
>JAMKCH010035910.1:0-22586 GCA_023653785.1 Ophioderma brevispina
GCATTTTAATCTATCCAGTAAGTCAGTTCGCTGCCTAACAATAGAAAATATTTATCCAATGTGCTTCCAACTATTAAGAACAACGTTGGACCATCTATGAGTGGGTATTGACTATTGCATTTGTCGTATTAAGCTGTATTGGTTTAGGTGATGTATGAAAGTCATGATGAGGAACCATATCACCTGTGCGGACAGCGCCAAACCCATCACTACCATAATCGGGAATCAATAGCGCACCTGCCTTATACAGGTAGTATTACACATTTTAACGTACGTTACTTTACCAGTGACCCTCTTTAGCGTTTATGTTTTGACCACTGCAACATCGTATCGACCGTTAGAGACCACAGTATTAAGAACGTCACGGACTAGGAATGCTGGAAAGCTTTAATTGCCTGTGCGCCCCTCACAAAAACAGCTCTCCACCCGCGTAAAAAAGTACAGGTTTTCCCTATATCAGCGCGAATCGAGTATTATAGTAAATATTCTCATTCTTAAATTTATAACTTGAAACCAAGCCAACATATGTACTATAATTTATTAAATATCAATATTAGTAGAGATTTTTATTATATTTACAGTTCAAAGCGTGAATCGCGACAATCCACTCAACATCCGTTCATATGTAATAACCCAAATTGGCAGATTCGTGATGACGGATGTTGGTTTGACGGATGTTCAGAAACGCAAGCGCTGTTTTCCATAATGACAGATGCTGAATAACGCTTTAGTATAGGGAAAATTCAACATCCATCACTATGTCATGAACATAATTGCCGATTTGCGTATTTTTTGGTGTGACGGATATGATGGTTGACTTTTCCAATGTAGTACATCCATTTTATCAAGTAAGAATTCATGAATATTAGCTAAAATAAATTTCCAGTTGTTAATTTCATTTCTTAAACGGATTTGATTGTTTGAACCGTATGTGGGGATGTGTACGGACCCTCTAGAGTTCGCGATTTTTTAAATGCGATTTTCTCGGAAACAAAAATTTGTATTTTGTTTAACATCCGTCACTATGTAATACACCCGACGATAAGTTTGGTTCCAATTGAACATTCAACTTTTCAATTGAGGTCAATTTTACATTTTTAACCTATTTTTCAACTTGACCTCACATGACTTTTGACCTTGGCACATGACCTTTGACCTCATCAACATATGAGGAATCCCACGGTGCACCTATGACACAAGTTTGGTTCCAATTGAACTTCCACTTTTCAATTGAGGTTAATTTTTAAAAAATTAACATTTTAGTGTTACATACACACACGCACAACAGAAAGCAAAGTGGTCTTGCCAGCTATAGCTTGTGGCCCACAATGACTGCTTTACTACATGTAATTAAAGCCATTTTCAAAAATGTTCCATTTTTGTGCTGTAAATGTCAAACTGTTATTTCAAACTTTCCTGACCTTTTGACTTATAAAATGCGGTCAATTTTCTGAAAAATAAGAAGCACAAACCGATGGCTTCTTGCTGAATTTACGACTGCCACACCAAGCTTACTTCAAGACCGGCAAGTTCATTTCCATCTGTATCAATACTTTTTACATCATTCAAAATTTACAATAGGGCCCTTGCACGGAAGGTAAATTATATTGAATGGACTTTTGTTTGCCCTCCAGATCATCCAAAGATGCGAAGAATACAATGCATGCACATGGTTCACCTGAACATTTCAGCTATTTCTGCAGGTGACTCCTTTGTATTCTCTGCATGCTTGGGTTGTCCTGGAGGCAGGTCTGGTCAAGTTAACCTTTTGACCTCCCGTGAAAGTGCCCTATTACATCCCGATCACGGTCAGGCAGGTATTTCTTGTGCGCATCCAGGTGCTAGGGTCAAACGTGCACGAGTATGTAAGCCAGTGCTTTCAATCAACACTTGTGTTTTTAATGCTGCATTCAACAACTCACCGTATCTCCTTGTACAGGAGCGTACCAATGTTGATTCGTTATCAACCCACAGTTGATATGCAAATTAGCACATCACGCCCAGCGCAGTGTTCACGAAGTGCGTTTTACTTTACGCAGTATGCTTAAGTCGACGCGCTGTTCATCACATTTAGAACTCGAAGTACGCGCAAGGACACCAGGTGTAAATTGCAAATAAACAAACCAAAACTATCGTTTTGCTTTAGATTTTGCTAAATATTACTAGGAAAGATTTCTGTCGAACTGGTAACATTTTAAGTGTTCTAAGTGAGAATAATTATGTTCCTCTATATACGATATTAATAAGTTTCCATAAAGATTTTCGTTGTTGAAAGGGATTCAAACATGTTACAGTGTGGTTCATCACAAATCAACAACTTAGCATCCAATGGGTCCGCGTATTTTTATCCCGCTCGGGCAGCTAAATCCGCCTTTGAGGGAATAAAAATAGCGGACGATTGGAGCATCGTTGTGATGTGATAACCACACTGTAAACAAGTTTGAATCCCTAATTCACTGAATATTACACTGACATCACGACTCATTAAATATAAATGCCGTATATCATTCGTCACCTGACCAAACGTTTTTCTGTCCCCCCATAAGAAGTATGGATTATCTGGAGGAACAGTTGGCCTGTGCGGGGATTAAGATGAAGATAGCCCATTGATGGGCTTGGTGGTCAAGTTTCCTTCAAAGGTTCGCAAGAAAAATATTTGCAGATAAAAATGTGAAAAAACATACTTCCTTTTCAACCTACTGCTTAAAATATGTACACAAATAGATAGAAAACCACTCACTACGATCAAATATCAATCTGAGATCCAAAATCCTTATCTAAACATTGTTACTTCCTTAATGATACACCAACACCATACTCTTTTTAATTTCATACATCTTTCTTAAAGGTGCTGTTTCCGATTAATTCCAAACACATTATTTTTATAAATCAATCTAACTGAAGCCTGATTTCCTTTCCAATGTTGACGGAAAATATATCAATTTCCCTTCTGAGAAGTGGAAATCCCCAATACCTATTTTTTTTTAGCACCCTAAAAGATGAAAGTGGTCTCGACCATGACCCCAGGTCACACCCTATCGACCATAGCTCTTCCTTAATTCCGTTTTGGCTCACGCCCACACGGACGAGCGATATATCATGCTGTGGGGCGGCCCGGAAGTGGGAAGTCAACATTTGGAAAGGAAATCAGGCTTTCATTATATGATTTATAAAACAATGTTTTTTGAATAAATCATTACACTGAACTGATTTCCTTTACACCAATGTTGACTGAAATATATGCATTAACCCCGTTGAATGAATACTTTCAATCAACACCATACTTCTTCACTCAGTCGGAGGTGGGAGCATGATATCTCGGAGCAGTCAACAGAATGCAGCCAAGGCGAGACCTGCACGAAACATAAAGTAACATATTTAAAGGCCTAAAGTATTACAAAATCGGGTGACAGGATGCTCACCTCAACGGAATACTTCGGGCGAGCGTCACAGTCGGCAACCGCTGGGAAACTTTATGAATCTGTATTGAAATCGTGTTGTTTCTGCAGGAGTGCTCTCGTCACGTTCTCTTGGGGAGTTTGTACATTTCTGTAGTACACCGACGAAAAACGTTTTGGGAGCCCTCCACGACATAGCTTCGCAGATTTCGGCCAAAGGCTGATTCCGCTGTTATATGCCCAGAGGACGTGGATGTTTACGGACTAAATGGGCTCGAGCTTGGGAAGCCCCTATCACCGCGTTGGAATCATTAGTACAGACGCTACTCCATCTAGCAATTGTCGCTTTCTACCGGACCCGGGGGGTAAGCGTGTGTAAGCACAACGATTCGTTCGAGCCCCTGAGCTGACTATTTTTACGTTTATATACTCAAGGGCCCGAACAGGACACCACAGGCTATCTTCCCGCACCGAAAGTGCATGCATTCGGGGCAAGATAATGGGTTGAAAGTCGGAATGAGGATGACTCGGTCTTATCCATAAAATCCGTCCTAAAGAACCCTTTGACCCTGTCTCGAGAGAATTCTGACGCTGCCATCGAGATATTCTTAATCCTCCGAGCATCTTCTCCCAGAGGCGAGAGCAACCAGAAAGACCGTCTTAATGGTGACATGGTTTTAGGTGGAACTGCCTCAGCCAATTGTGGGGTTTTTTCGACATGGGGGCGTCACTAATATCTAGACAGTATTAATTTCCCATGTTGAACCGTCTTTTCCTGGCCGAGGGTCCGTGTATTTAACATCCCCTCTAGAAGGAGCCGGATCGAGCCTCGTCATAAGGGTTATCCGTCGTCGAAACCCCTATGGACGCTAGGATAGCGGACTTGTAGTTTCTGACGGTCGAAGTTTCAAATCCGCTATCAAAGCGATCCGTGAGAACGTCCGATCTCGGCTACAGATGCTCGAGTCGGAATACACCGTCTCGTCCCTCAAACCCCAGCGGAATTAGGTTCCAAGACGCTTATAGTCAGCGTCCATTGTGACTCCTCTCTTCCCGCTGCTATTAGCGGGCAGCCCCTGCGACAAGCCAGAATCTCGGCATCGCTTGCCCGGATAATGGCCCCGCAGTCAACGCTAGGTGCTCCCGCGACAGACTGGCGCTCCCTCCGTCCAAAAGGGATACTAGGTCCGGACGATTCGGTAGACGCAGCGGCGGAGCCCAAGCGTCCCCATTGGACCAAACCAAAGGTGTTTCGGCCAAAAGGGAGCGATGAGGATGAAACACGGCACGCCGTCCCCCCCACTTTTCGAACTACATGTGTAAGACAATCATGATGGTGGGACGGCATAGGCGTGACCCCGTACCATACCTATCGCCAAGCGTTGACTGCGTAACGCACCCGGTCCGTAGTCCGGGTGCAGTACAGAGGTAGCTGGTGACTCAGGTTCAAGGCGAACAGGTCGATCTGAGAAACATATAATCTCTCGAAAATCTCCCGCCATACATCTCGTTCAGTATCCCTTCCAGGCCGTCACTCCTGCCACGAGACCGATCGTCGGCAAGGAATTGACGCCCCTGGAATGTTACTGCGGACAACGTGATGTCCGGTCCCGACACCACGCTATGAGACGCATGGCTTCGAGACACATGGGACCGGGACCGAGTCCCGCCCCGTTTGTTGATGTAGGCCACCACGGTGGAGTTTTCCGTCTTGTACCAGGACACTCATGACTGGAGTTGGTCACCATCGCTCGCAGTGAGCGGATTTTGTTTTCCTACTGCCCACAATTTCGAGGCGTTGACATAGGCCCGACGGGTCCGTTACCCCGTCCCCGAGGCCTGAGGTCTAGGTGAAACCAAAAAGGGAGATCCAAAGAGAGACCCCAGCTCCCCTGCAAAGGACAGCGCAGGATCAACGCGAGGGTTGCCATCCTGAACTTCTTCGACTTGAATTCTGATTCAGAGCCCTTCAAGTTCAGGAGGGACGCCAATCCCCGGTCCTCTTGGGAGCCAAGAAGAAACTTCGACCAAAAGCCCCTCGTAAAGGTTGGGGTCGACCGGGGAGATGGCAACCTTCCCAAGAGGCGCCGAGACCTAGGCCAGAAGAACTTGGTTCTCGGCTCCCCCCGGAAGGGGGGATGGATCTCGGAATGGGAAGTGCCTGGGGTGTTCGCGGTGAATTTCTATTCGATTACCCCCGTTTCCCCACGCTCAGCACCCAAGGCACGGGAAATGGAAACTGCCATTCCCGCACTTAAACCTTAAGCGGCCGCCCAACCATGATGTGTACGGCTCCCTCCTCCCGAAGGAGATACCCCGCAGCCGCCGTGCCCTCAGGACGAAGACTTCTTCCCCTTCCCAGGCGCCTTGCTTTTGGAGGGGGACAGCTTCGGCCGGTTGTCCCGGACTCGTCTGATAAGAAGTACCGGAGCTGCTGGCTTTTTCTTGGGTTGCTGAGGCGTGTCGGCTTTCGCCCGCTTGGGCGCACGGCTGGAAGAAGAGGATCGCGAGCGCTTCTTCTTCTACTTAGCCGAAAGATCTCCGCGGAGGAGATCCGCCTGAGCCTCCTTGAGCGCCTGCCCGCCGACTCACGCGCTCCCTGAGGCAAGCAATGGGTCCACCGAACGAACCTCCGAAGAGACGTCCCGCGACTCTGGCTTGGTCTTAGAGACCTCTATGCAGAATCAAAGGATCTCAGGGTGCGCAGATTGCACAGGCGTTCTCGCTCGCAGGAAGCGAGGCGACGCGCACAAGACTTGAAGCCCTCCGTTTCCGCGAGTCACTAGCGAGGCCTAGGACGTCAAGCCTCAGAGGCCTCCTGATGAGAAAACTCCACCCTCGCCCATCAAGGAATCTTAGATCGTGGGCTAGTACCATAGAGAACGCGCCTAGCCGAATACCAGAGGTCCAACCGCCCGATCTAGGTGCCTCAACTGGTCCTCCCAGAAGTGGGAGAAGCCAGCCGGGGCGGCCTTGCCCGTTTGCCACTTGGCCACTAGGTCAAGATCTATGGTCGGAGTCATCATGAAGGAGTTGAAGTCCCCTTCGGTAGTTCTCACCGACTTGGCCGAAAGGTTTCAACCCGGGTACGAAGAGCTTCTGAGTGACCCTCCCCGAGCGCTTCCATCAGAAGACCACGTCTGTGGGAAGCGACAACGCCTGGACTCGTTCCGGAGGGAGTATAGGAAAGCCCAGATTGAGCTGTCCCTCCTCCGCAGGCAGCAAGACTCTCAGCCGCCCTTCGCAGCACGTGAGGGTTGCACGCGGGAAGAGTATCCACCTCCTCCTGTTCCGAAGCTGCCGCTGACGTCGACGCGGCGAAGGAGTATCACCTAAGAGACTCTCCTCCGAGCCCGAGCCCCCCCGCCGCGTTGTCCTCCGAAACATCGAGTCTGAGGCTGGTAGGAGTCCTGAAGGACGGTGCGACAGAACGAGCGAAGAAGGCGGAGGGCCAAAGGTGTCGCCACCTGGGCGGCGACAACAGGGCCTCCCGCAGGGACGCGAAGCCAACTGGCATAGACTGGGCCGCAGGAGCCATAAGGTTCGACTGCACCCAACCTGACCTTGACGAGGGTACAGGCCGAGAAGCGTGGGGACGACACCCCATGTCCCCAGGCACGTAAGCCGAAGGGTAGGGAACGGGTAGACCGCCCTGCCCAGGCCTGGTACCAGGCTGTACCACTGCAGCTTGACCGGCCCCCGAGCAGGGAGACAATCCGCTGCAGAAGCGGCGCAACTGCCCCGTTCGAAAGCGGGTCAGAAGAAGCCCCGACAGCACCTGGGGCCTGCGGCTGGGCAGCCGACGGTGAGCGCGGTTGTTACTATAGCCTGGAGGGGGGCTCCCGCAAGCGGGAGCCCGGTCGAAAGACTGTCCCTACCCCAGCAGTCGCAGCCGACTGAGGTGGGTAAGCCACATACGGGGATGCAGTGTAACCTGAGAAGGTCGGCTGAGGCGGGTACTGTGTCCCCGCGGGGGTAGGCCCACTAAGGCTGCCCCGCAGTAACGCCAGAGGCAGGGGCACCCACCGGTAACCCCGCCAAAGGCGGACCCGCCGCGGAGACAGATGCAGGAAAACCATCACTAGTTACCGCAGCAAGCGTACCCGCGTAAGAGGCCGACCTAGTCAGCTGGGCATCTGCGGAGGCCAACCTAGCGAAGCAACCACTCTTACGCCAACCCGAAGGGCCCTAGCGGCAATGCGGCTCCAGCTTAGTAGCACGTGCAATACTAGCAAGGCTATTCCCGCGTGGTTCAGTGATCGTATCCACCCTGCGGCGCCCGCCAAGGGATACCAAGCCACAGCCCCATTGTTGCCTAAACATCCCCTAATTATGGCCACCGTGTATGCGGTCGAAGGGCCCGAGGACACCGGGACTGAAACCACGCTAGGTGTGGACGACATCTGTGGATGGTCACCCGGGCACCAGGCATCACCATCACCACTCACCACGACCGGAGTGCCCGCAGCCACCAAGCCCCCAGGGGGATCGGCAGATCAGACCGCGCTAGCCTGCTCCGGAGAAGCCCCTAGGGTTAGACCAGGCGAGCCAGCTGCCGCGGAATAGCCGAAGCTACTTCACCTTTGGGAGCACCCGAAGCAGCAGCGGCTGCCTTGGATGACCCCCGGCCGGATCCCGACTACCACCCCCCCTCCCCGTTTACGCACACGAGCGGCGTACCCATTTTCAATGGCTGCTCATTGAACATCCGACAGACCAATACCAAAAGAGGCGCACCGGTCGGTTCGGGAACATTGCCTGTGATCGACACAAAGGAGATGGGGATGTGCCCACTCATGAATGGAAGCGTGGCACAACGCAATTGTGCGCCATAAATGACGGGGTGAGCGGTGAGTTGCTAGATGGAAAAGCGTGCGCAAATAAAAACCGTACAGAAAAATACAGCGTGCCTGTGGAGGTCTCCCGTACGCAACGTCAGGACCCAAAAAACCACTCGGTAACTGAGTCACCAAAAACGTTTAAAGAATTTGTCAAACACATTTTTCACATTTTATTTATTAATAAATACACAAGCATATAATAAAATAAGACACACACCAGACCATAAAATTGTTAGCCATCAACCCGCAAAAATAAACATAACAAACTCACCACTAGTCAAAGGCCACACCAAAGCATCAACACGTGCGTCAATGGCTTCCTTTGTTTACCTTATTTTCCCGCTACACAGATCACATACCGCATCGGCGGCAAAAACACGGATACAAAACACGATCTCTCCGAACGGCGTAAAAGTCCGATTATTCGTCCGAATGAGCGTATAAATCCAGTATATAGATCCAGATAGATAATGTATATGTAGTAGTAGTATTCCGTTGATACGACACTGGTCCAGTAAGTCAAAAATCTCAGTTAATTTTGGCTGCTTAATGACAGAGCTGCGGTAACACGCGCCCATTTGGTAAGGCGGCCAAAAACGAATTGGGAAGAGTCATGGTCGACAGGTGTGACCTGGGGCACTGGTCAGACCATTTCCATCTTAGGGTGCCTTAAAATAGGTAATTTTGGGGCATTCCTACTTCTCAGAAGGGAAATGCATATATTTCAGTCAACATTGGTGTAAAGGAAATCAGTTCATTGTATGATTTATGTCTATTTGTGTTCTCTACTTGAAAATTTGAGACCCCCTGCACTTGCACATACGCCCCATCAGTCACCATGACCAACTTGCCGTTTTTTTGATAATGCAATTGGAAATCCCTATTCAATTCTGTGCTAATATGGATGGTTACCATAAATTCTGGCATTTTTTTCTTATATCTTTGGAATGAAATGGATTTGAAGGTCTCAATTTTCAGGACGACCATGATAAAATACGGCCTTTCATGCGATATCACAATGCGATACTACTTCGGGTAAATCGGGGGCCAAAGACGCTCAGAAACAACGCCCCTCTAACTAAATCTTTAACAAGCACCTACCTTTTATGGGAATGGTGACTCGGTAACACATTAGTATCATCCACACACCAGATGATTTGAATTAGAGAACAGCTCGCCATAGTTCTGAGATGACATGTAACGGCCTTTTGGTTCAGAGGAGTAAAGTTTTAAACCCCTTACGGAATGCGCTCTCTCAACACGTACGGCTGGGTTAGCCCCTTCATTATCTTAGCCATGGCCGACTGAATGAGAGGCTTGCAACCTGGGAACCAGTTCCAAATGCACTGTAATGAAATGCAAGTTAAAGGTAGTGAGAATTCACAAAAAACACATACCACTGCCCTTCCATTAAAGGTGCATTTTATGATTTTAGCAACCTCATTTTTGTTAATATGATTCGCTAGATAAATCACTGAGAAAAGGTTTTTTCCAAAATTCAGTTGATATCGACCGTGCGTTTTGATATTATGAGCAAATGTTTTTTCAATCACGTGTGCCCCATAGGCACTGCAGTGGGTACTTTTCTGTCAGGACAGAAAATACAAAATCATGAAATTCTTCCAAGTAGATCGAATTTGAATGTAACAGCAGGGTAATCGTTTCAGATGATATACATCTCAACTTTGATGAGGTAAGTCGGGGGGACGGGTTGTGGATCACTACAATGCCTCCTTTAATTTGTCTAAAATAAACCGACCACTGATTAGTAATAGTATTTGTGCTGCCTAATTTCTGAGGTATGAGACAAGACTTTAGCATAATGCCCTATGAGTGACAAACATATACTGGGGATACCCCATTATTTGGAATGAGGACGTCCCTGGTTCGCTTACCTGTGTAGGTTGTATGCTAGGTCTACAGCTATCAGCAGTCCAGTGGGTGATGGGTAGATACTAGTGTTATCTGAGATATGAGCCAAGACTTTAGCATAAGCCCTAAGAGTGATATACATATACTGAGGACGCCCCATTATTTGGAATGAGGACGTCCTCTGTTCACTTACCTGTGTAGGTTGTATGCTAGGTCTATAGCTATCAGCAGTCCCGTAGGTGATGGGTAGATACTAGTGTTATCTGAGGCATGAGCCAAGATTTTAGCATGCTACCTATCAGTGAGATATACTGAGGATGCCTCATTATTTGGAATGAGGACGTCCCCGGTTCGCTTACCGGTGTAGGTTATATGCTAGGTCTATAGCTATCAGCAGTCCCGTAGGGATGGGTAGATACTAGTGTTATCTGAGATATGAGACAAGCCCCATGAGTGACATAAATATACAGAGTACACCCCATTATTTGGAATGAGGACGTCCTCTGTTCACTTACCTGTGTAGGTTGTATGCTAGGTCTATAGCTATCAGCAGTCCCGTAGGCGATGGATAGATACTCATGTTATCTGTGGTGTAATCCAGGAATTTGGCCCTCGCATAGCGCTCTATGTCATGTGAGTCATAGTCACCCCATCTTAGCTGTACATCAATCCAGTATTTCTGTGTTGTTGTGTTGTCCATTGTGTCCCTACAAAACAAGTACATGGAAAATCATATCAACTAAAGAAAGCCGTACATATGTGTCACATTGAGGACTTCAGAATTCCATTAGTTTTCACCCTGAATGCTGATATTTTCTCTGGCCCAAATGATAATGGTAATATATCTAATCAAATTAATCTTGGGGGAAATATACAAAGATGGTATTTTAACATAATACAAATGTACTGACCCTAGTATAGTCCCACTTGTTTTTACCCTGAAATTAGCTTGAATTTAGGGTGTGGGATTATAATGGAATCTCCATCCAACATAAAAAACCACAAAGCATCAAAATGTCAGCCTTTTCAGAGTTAAAATTATTCCAGATATTTTCAAATGTCAAAAGAGGTGTGTGATCAACAAAGACATGCAGATGAACTAATTGATTTTGTTAAGAAAATCACAAGCTATTACCCAAAACAGTGATGATTGTACCAAAAAACTGAATGTAATCTTTTGCTTTCCAGCCAAGAATTTACGATGGGATTATATACTAGGGTTTTTTCAAATTGGGGTGGGATTATAATCGAGCATGGGACTATACTAGAGTCAGTACGGTAATTATTTATATTTAATTTTGAAAAAAGTAGTTACAAGGGCTGGAATTTATGCTGTTTTCTATATTAGGATATCATTTGAACATTTAGTGGTACACCCTAATTTAAGGCATTATCAGTGAATTTTTCATCCCAGAAAGAGTAATAAGCGAACCTGAAGTGAAGCTCCGAAACTGAAGAGAGTACTCATCAATATGAACAACGCCATCTTAAGATAGATGTGCATGCCACATATCAAACAGACTATTCATCCAATGTCATACAAATACAGCACTTAATTCTAGAGCCATACGTTCGAAAGTGTTTGGAAAACTCAAGGCTAAAAATGCCGCTTACAGCAATCTTTGAAAAGCACATCGTATGACTTAATGGTCAGTTGATATGCACTGGTTTACACAATTTTACATTATTTTTGTTCAACTATTCAGATTTATTATCATCGTTATCATTTACATCTTTTCTTTATGAACACATCATCAAAGAGCCGTACTACTGTTCCAAAAGTGCCCTCTTCTGAAAACACCATTCTGAAGACTAACACTACCAATCAAAAATGCCAATACATTTTTTTTCCCCCAACACCATCTCCAGGGAAAGATGAATAAATATTCACCCTTGTCTACCCTGGAGAACTAAGTAGTTAAAATTCAAAAACAAATATAAATCGTATATGTAAATATACTGTTCTGATGCTATCCGCTAGGAAGGCTAAGGACACCTCTCGGACCTAACACCTACAGATAACATCAATCGCTCCTCTACCAATCCTGGCTTGGTAGCTCAGTTGGCAAGAGCGCCATGCTGGTAATATGGAGGTCGCCGGTTCTTATCCGGCCAAGTGCTCCAAGGAAAGATTAATAAATGTTCACCAATTGAGTTACTGACACTAGATAAGCCTTACTTTGAGTCTGCTAGCAGTGATGGTCTTGACACATTCCATTTGTAAGCAATCACTAACACCAATACAACAATTGAGTTACTGACACTAGATAAGCCTTACTTTGAGTCTGCCAGCAGTGATGGTCTAGATACATTCCATTTGTAAACAATCACTAACACCAATACAACAATTGAGTTACTGACACTAGATAAGCCTTACTTTGAGTCAGCCAGCAGTGAGGGTGTAGACACATTCCATTTGTAAGCAATCACTAACACCAATACAACAATTGAGTTACTGACACTAGATAAGCCTTACTTTGAGTTAGCCAGCAGTGAGGATGTAGACACATTCCATTTGTAAACAATCACTAACAACAATACAACAATTGAGTTACTGACACTAGATAAGCCTTACTTTGAGTTAGCCAGCAGTGAGGATGTAGACACATTCCATTTGTAAACAATCACTAACACCAATACAACAATTGAGTTAATGACACTAGATAAGCCTTACTTTGAGTCAGCCAGCAGTGATGGTCTAGACACATTTCATTTGTAAACAATCACTAACACCAATACAACAATTGAGTTGTGACACTAGATAAGCCTTACTTTGAGTCTGCCGGCAGTGATGGTCTAGATACATTCCATTTGTAAACAATCACTAACACAATACAACAATTGAGTTACTGACACTAGATAAGCCTTACTTTGAGTCTGCCAGCAGTGAGGGTCTTGACACATTCCATTTGTAAGCAGCAAATAACAGCACATCAGCACAGGAACTGTTCATCTTGTAAGATTTCCTGGGATGGATGGTTTCCTTCTGAACCGTCTCAATCTCCAAGGCATCTAACTCTTGATCAAACACCTGTAAAACAATTCAGAGATACTGAAAGGCCATGTGATATGCATGTGACACCCATGTGATATTTACATTATCTCCTGGGATGGATGGATAACTTCTTTTTGTACTGTCTCAATCTCTAAGACATCCAATTCTTGAACAAAAACCTGCAAGACAATCAAGAGACACTAAGTCCATATGGTATGAATGTGACACCATGTCATATTTACAAGATATCCTGGGATGGATTTTTTTTGTACAATCTCAATATCAAGGGCATCCAACTCTTGATTAAACACCTGCAAAACAAGACACTGTTGAGTCTATGTGATATGCACGTGACACCCATGAGCCAGTCCTAAACATATCCTATGGCCCTGCAGTAATCGATTTCTGATAAGGCATGTAGAAAGAGGTAGACATGTGTACAATGGGCATGACTGCCACGGCTATTATTGTTTCAAATTAAAATTTGAAGCCCGATATACTTGACTGTTGATCAAAAAACTTTTTTCAAAATATGTGTTGAATAAAACACAAAACATCCTTTCAAACATTTTGTATGTTAGTGCACATACGAAGCACACCCCTATTTTGCAATGGAACATCCCATCTGATACATCAATCATGCCATTTTTCTCCAGTGTGAATTAGACAAAAAATGGCATGAAAAGAGTGACCTTTCAGCTGATTTTGGAGGATTTAAGGTATACACATGCAAAATAATGTGTGAACGGGGTTCACTCATGGATTTTCATGAGTAAACACTTGATTTGGCCCTCGGCAGGCTGGCGGGGGTTGCTTCGCGATGACCAAATCAAGCGTTTACTCATGAAAATCCATGAGTGAACCCCTAAATATGTAATAGATGTCCATCTTTAATCTGTAACTCTTGTGACAACCATGTGACAGTCATGTGATAGCCCCTTATCATCACATGATAACCATGTGATACATGTTACTTACCTGACACAAATCCATGACAACACTCTCATGGATCTTTTGCCACAAGTGAGCCCTGAATATCTGAATGAGGGAGATCTTCAGTGTTGGGATTTTGCCGTGCATGAAGATACCGGTCAGATCCAGTTGCACCTGGAAACCAACGTACACCTGAGAGACAGAAGAGTGGTGAGATAAAATTAAGATTTAAACAAAGAAATATCCAATATTTGACAGAGGAGAAAAGAATGCATACCATATCATTGAAATACTGAATTCCGAAATATATCATGATGCATTGAACATTTGTGCCATATCATGTACATTATTTATTTTTCTATCCTAGACATCTACCACGTTTGGCAAAATTCCAATTCAACCAATACTGCTGTGAACACTGTCCTGTCTTCTACTGTGATTTTCATTTGCTGACTTTATGATGCCAGTTTGTTTATTTGTTTGTTTTAAAGGTTTACCCACATCTGGTATTACTGGCTTTTTGGTCAATTCCTCTATCGGCTTGTTTTTGTCTTTTCTTTTTCTTATGTGCGTATTGTTACAGGCATTAATGCACTGAGTTATCAATGAAACATTACATCATGCAAAGTTCAGCAGTCCCAAATAATAAACAATTTACCAGACGTATTTAAACTTCTGTTTAAATAGTGATTTGTCATACAATCGGGTGGTTAAAAACTTTAATTTCTCTAGCACTACATTTTAGTGCACTGGAACCAAACATGAAATGCTAATAACCACAATTTATGCCAATAGAGAGATATGGGTTTCTTTTTTTGACAACAATATGCCTCAAAATTGCATGTCGATGACATCGCTAGAAATGAAACAATTAAATACAAGTACTCACATTGGCTCTGTTGATTGTTGGCGACCACACAGCGTGAAGCGTCTGTTGGGGATCTGGTTCAAACCAGATCGCTGGGCATTGGTCAATTTCTTGTACTTCATTGATCCTCAAAACCACTGGCCTTCTCCCTGGGGTCACATGGTACAGGAAAAGGTAAACAAAACTCAGATTACGGCGATATATGTAGAGGACTCATTAAGTGGGGTTGTTAATCAGTCTGATCAATCATTGTACCTCACACACACACACACACACCTAGCCACTTTTCCACCGAAGACTGAGGACGTATGAATATAAGGACCTGATTTTACACAATAGAACCGAGGACACACACACACAAAGTTTGCCACTCCAACCCGTTGACTTTACACAGATTTTTCACGGAGGATTGTGGACATTACTGCAGACCGCCACTAGGGGTTTTCGACTCTCTGTCACTGTCCGTCAAGCAAGAACGTCCTCAGAAATTTGTGCGTCCGCAATGTTTCGTTAAAGGTCACTTTCTTTGTTTGACGGTGAAAATACAAAACACTCATCACTCACTCACAACACACACACACACAACACCCACCCATCCACAAACCCTACTCAAATCCATCCCCACCCACACCCTACCACCCACAACACACACTCCCACGACCACCCACACATCCCTACCCACACACACACACAACACACAACAAACACTTCATGCTAAACACAAACATCTCCCAAACCACATAAAACATTTCATCCATCCCATCTAACAATGTCTTTTGACTCACCAGAACAGACCCTCCCATGTTGGGAAGTATGTTCCTTTGAACAGTGTGTGTTCAAGGATTCCCTCTACTCCTCCGAGGGCCTGGATCATGTCTGTCCGGTAATTGTTGAGATTCCACAACTTGCCATCGTGTCGCTGGTGAGTCCACCAAAATGGGTTCTGCTTCAGCACCTAAATATTCAGGACAAATGATGAAACCAAAACATTCCACATTACATATTTTATGATGAATCCTGTACTTAATCAAGATTTCCCCTACAGCCCTCAAAAATGAAAAATTGACCTACAAGGCTTCTTTCTTGATTTGTTTATTTTTTTTAAAACATAAAACATATGATTATTGACTTTGATTTTTAAATGTGTAAAGATAAATTTTAAAAAATACAGAGCAAATCTCTGAAAGGGGATTTGAGGGAACTAGAGTGTCAAATCTTATAAGGCTTTTCGAGAAAAGGTGATTTTGGGTCAAAACGGGGAAGTGATTTGTCCAGGAAATGTTGTAAGTACATATTTTCATAACTTAGAGGGCCAAATCTGGGAAGGGGAGTTGGGTCAGACTGGACAGTTTTTGTCACATTTTGGTCAGATACAGGGGTAGCACCAGGGTGGTGACAGGGGGAAGCCCCCCGAGGTTTCGAAATTCAGAAAAAACAGTGATTGAAGCAACCCAAATTGTTCAATTTAGTTTTTTACCTATATATACAAGATTTTACCTGGCAGCCCCGGCCAGACAAAACCCATGAAAAAATGGACTTACCTGTATTGTTTGAAGTCTGTTCTGACTCTCCATCCCTTATCATAGCAAAGGTATGCCGTCCTTCTGGAAGAGAGTGTTGATGCGAGGAATTCCTCGGTCCCAAGAATCCTCCAAGTCTTCCAAAGTAAGACGTCTACAAGAAAGAAGACAATAAAGAACGAATCTTGGAAGACAGGGAATCGTATGATTTATGCGACACTCAATTTCTTCTGTTTTTTCACCATTCTTAAAAGGATGACAATGGCAAAAAAAAAAATATTCAGACATAATGAAATAGACCTTACTGCAATCACTTCCCACAAATTGAAGACAATTGGGTGGTTATATTTGTAAAAAAGGGAAAAGGAACTAATATTATTTTCTTTGAAGCTTCACTTCTCAACCAAGGATGCTGACATTACTACCAGCATTTTATCAAACTTGAAAAGCATGCTGCATCAGCTCACACACAGACCATTGCTACTGTTATGTGTTAATCCCGGCTAATTAATACAAGCCTGAAGTACAATGTCTGAATCCTGGTCTGAATGCTATGAATTGTCACAAAAATGCTAGATACTTGTAAATTCTGGCAGGGATGTCAACACATTGATTTTTTGTGGCAGGAATTGCTACTGATTACCACCACCTCTTGCTGTTTTTACTGTTTTTACAGAATGTAAACACTCAAATTGTTTTCAAATTTGTGGAAGTGATTTCAGTAAGGGTCTATTTCATTATGTATTTTTGGGCCATTGTGGCCCTTTTAGATTATATTTTAAGCACCAATTTGAATCATTCCCTCACGTACCTGTTTTGTGCATTTGCTTCTTGTCTCTTCAACGCATACTCAGCCCACACTCTCTGCGAATCGATGAATTCACTTTCCCATGGCTGGATGTAGCGATACAAGTTGGGAATGAGTTGATCTTCCTCGTGGCTCATGCCAGAACGGAAATGAGTGATGCCTACATCTGTTTGCTTGGACCACCTGCAGGAGGAATTAGTTTATCTTCATCAAACAAAGGGTATAATTTGTCTTCACATCTACCATGAGTAAAGATGAGCATAGTGGCTCTATATAGCTATATACTGCGAACCCCAATTTTTTATAACCTGTAGGGAGAAAACTATGTAAATTGTTCTCCTGTTGCTATAACTTTTCCATACACATCCCAATATGCGGTTAAATTTGCAGACTTTAATTGGTTAATTTAAAGTGTAATCATACAACTTCTAGCTTCTCTAAAACATACTATATTCTGTCCAGCTCCTAGTATGAAGTAGCGACGTAGACGTATTCATTGAACCGACTTTCAGCACGCGCATAGGTAAAGCACAAGCCCACTGCAACTGAAAGGCAGCACTAGGTGTACGTGCGCGTCGCCACTTCATACTTCAGACGAGACAAAGTATATAACCATGGTCCCAATCCCAATATGCCATGTCTCTAATGCTATAACGTCTCATGTAAGTTTCCTTACAGTTGTCATGGTATTGAATGGTCAGAGACATTTTGAATCAAATTATAGAATATATTTAAGGTCTACATACACTTCACTTTGTCTGAAGAGAAACACTTTGTTAATTGGTATAATCAGTCCATATGCAGTTTCATTTCTAGCTTTAAATTGCTTTATCTGTTCATGTTAAAGGTCCATGCCAAACACTAAACCCTCGTTCCAAGTAGTAGTAGTAGAACCCTGGATTTACACCTAAGTAAGCAAAATTTTATGGGTATCTAAGAAAGCTACTTTTTTTTGTCCATTATTACCTCATTAATATCTTTGGCCTAATAGATGTTTGATTTGGAAATTATGTGTGAAATGTGCTCTCATTTTGGTCAACCAATATTAATTTTACACAGTACTCTATGAGGCTTACAAAATCATGTTTTTCACATCAAAACAATTGAAATTCGGCAAGGTTTTTTTGGGTTGAAGGCCATTCTTTCAAGATGGAAACTTTATATACTTAAAATCAGGCCATCCCCTGTAAAATCATATTAACAGAACAACAACGGTCTCACCTGAGATCTGATTGTGGTATGAGCACATGATAGGCCTCATATGACCTTTGACCTTACAATATGACCTGTGAACTTTGACCTCATAAACAAATGAGATTCTCACCTGAGATCTGATTGTGGTATGAGCACATGGCCCCATAGACGCATACCGAGTCCACCCAATCTTTAGGTGTGTAGAACACCACGGGAGGGACTGGCTAGGCATCTTGGAGTTGAGACCAATCTTAATACGAGTCGTATCTTGTTCTCACATTTCACGATAGATCTAACAGCTCTTGGGTGTTGACGACAGCCTCACGGAAATAGGTCATCAGCCCAATCATTGCGGTATTCCATTTGTTGACGATCTGGTGGGGAGAGAATTGGGTTCACAACATGTATTGAAAGAATTTTGGCACAGTAATCAGGTTATAATCGGAAGTTTTTCGAACGATCACGAACTACCTTCATCATCATAAGACAAGGATGTGTATATTATATGTATGCGCGCTGAGATCGCACAGCGTGAATATTGCATACATGATACTTTTCCAGCGATCATAAGTTTGATCACACTGATCGATATGAATCATAATTCTTGCATTTATGGAAAGTCTGGAGTTCAATCTTAGTTTTCACTTCTGGCCCCCAAAGGATAAAAAATACATTCAATGATTCACCCCGACAATAAGTAATCTTAATCACTGAGGATGGATTTCCTTGTTTCACTTGAACTTGACACTACTAAAATAGAATTGACCTAAAATTGCTATTTCTAACATAAAGACATCAAGTTTTAGAAGCCATGCATGTGACAGGTAGTTTACTTGAATGTTGAAATTCTTTTGTTCATGTCTATTAAACAAAAGAATTCCATGCTTAATGTTCAAGTAGCACACATACCGGCATGAGGCTTGTACTTGGAATGTTAAATTCTTTTGTTCATGGATAAATTTAACAAAAGAATTCGCATGCTTAACCAACAATACCGCATACTAGTTAATAATAATAATTTTATTTTTAAACGCGCGACCTATCCACGTAAACATTCTCAAGGCGCTCCGCACATCATAGAAACCTGATACCAAAATAATAATTTAATTCCAAGACGCTCAATTAGAACCAGGAGGAAACCGGAGTACCTGGAAACCTGCGGGAATGGAAGAAAAAAGTATGGATCGGAAACCATTCACATAAAGCCATCGAGAACGAGCCCCGGCCGGTGATCGAACCCGGGACCTCATTGGTGAAAGGCGAGGTAAGATACGCTGCGCCAACCGTTCCCCCAACGGTATGAGGCTTGTACTTGGAATGTGGAATTCTTTTGTTCATGGCTCGATCTTAAAAAAGAACTCCACATTTTGGGAACAGATACATGCACTGTGTATGCCATCTCAATCGCCCTAATGTTTCCTGGCTCATTCATGTTTAAAATAAGTTTCTGAAAAGGAGTGTTAAAAATGTACTGGTGTCCTTTTTATTTGCAAAATTCCACAAATTTTTATTTTCCAACTAAAGTTTTCCCAAAGGACCCATTTTCAACATGAAAAGCAACAACAGGACGGTTTAGGCATATTTCATAGAAATTTTCATTCAAGAAGATAAAAAAAAAAGTTTAAAATTGAAGTAATGTCCACAATCTCTCCTACACCATGAATTGTGCATTCTGAAATGATTGAGCTGTTGTTGACTAGCGAAAGTATCCCAAACTGTTATCCTTAATGTGAAAATGTGGTAGACCCTGATGCCATGAGTATCTGTCTAACTGTTATGAAATCTACCCATAGAATAATCGTCGGACTCTCAAGAAACACTGTGCTGTCCCTTGCCCCTCTCCCTTTTCCTCCAATTGGTTCCATTGGAAAAAAGACATCCACAAGAGTACTATTTTGGGTCCAGTATTCTGTTAATTTCTATTATAAGTTGAAGTTTTAGGACTACAAATGGATCAGGTGAATTATATTAAAGGTACATTCGTGATCCTAGCATTCATTTTGTTTCATGGTCATAGATATTCTTGAGAAAAGGTTATTAACACATTCAGCCAATTCTAATGGTGCATTATGATGTTATGCGCAAACCTAATAAAAACAAAATTGGATATTTTAGTCATTACTGTCTGTACGGCCACTTACAGCCATGTAATTATATTGGAGATTCATATCTTTGAATATTCCTGTTTCCTTCCTTTTTTCTAATTTTGCATTGAAAAAAAATACCTATGGCTATTCTTACAGACTTATCCTTCACTTTTAGACTACTCCTTCAAATAGCGATTATTTTGGCTCTTCGGGTGATCATGATAGTGGCTTTATTTTCACACAGAACCCTATGTGGGGCTTACAAAATCATGTTTTTTTATAGCTCTCACAGGAAAAGGATTGAAATATTGGCCTCAACGTTACAGAGGGGGATTTTGAGTCAAACTATTCTAAATCCGACATTCTCTTTAACTTTTGTCTGTTCACCATTATCTTTACTGACCTCATTCTGCAGGTTCCAGATGCCATCTTGTGCGTGAATTCCTCTGCTGTGGTGCGGCATTTCGGCAGAATACGACACTCAAATCCTGACATGTTGAACAGTAGGTTAGGGTTATCCTTACGTACACCGACACAAAACTGTTCTCCCATGTGATGTAGTGATGGACCTAGGTAGGCGGTTCTTAAGATCCCAGAATACACCACGACCCCTGTATTAAGTAATAGGACATAAGTAATATTACAAGGCATGATGGGATTGCGTTTACTGACTACTGTTCTCCCAAGTGAATGTAGTGATGGACCTAGGTAGGCGGTTCTTAAGATCCCAGAATACACCACGACCCCTGTATTAAGTAATAGGACATAAGTAATATTACAAGGCATGATGGGATTGCGTTTACTGAATGTAGTGATGTTATGTGAATGATGATGTTAATGTGAATGTAGTGATGGACCTAGGTAGGCGGTTCTTAAGATCCCAGAATACACCACGACCCTTTTAGTATACGGCATAAGGTGATTGTACAACATGTTGGGATCGGTCTGCTTTACTACCAATAGTTTATGGAGTGACTCCCAGCATGCATCAGTTTGGGAAATTGCACTTCAGTAGGGTCATGTGATATCACAAAAAATCCTATTCCTAACACACAAAAACCCTGACTTTACATTTAGCCCACAAAGCATTAGAAATGTGGGTAAGTTTTAACTGATCATGAAATGTCTTGTGGTTCTCAAACTTCTTGCGGAACACTTTATCCCTTAAGTTGTACAGTACAACAGTCACATTGCAATGCATTATGGGATTGGTTAAAACACCTGCTGACTACTGTTGCCAGAGGATGATTTTCACATGTCCATCATGCAATGCATGCTTTGTGGTTAACCCAGTGTAGATCCCGGGGCAATACAGTCACTTGCACAGCACAATTTCTAACAGTAAATTTAAATTTAGAGGGATATTTGAGTTGTTTATTTTCCAAGGTGCCAGACATCAGTCGATTAGGAAATCAATTATCCCTATTATGCGTATCAAGTCTTTTGCCTCAGAGGGTTCAATTGTACGATCGACTGACTACTAGCAGAGATAGAGCATATTTAAAACACCCTATTTTCTACATAATTCAATGGGATTTGATAGTCAAATGACAGTGGCACCCTGGTGATTAACTAGTTTTGCATGGGAATTGGAATTGTGGGGCTTTCTGAAAACACTCCTCTGTGTTTTTGTTAATTTGTTGTAAACACAATTAGTTCATTGCATATATTGTGATGCCAGCTATATCTGCCTGTGAGCGCTAATCATATTTGTGAGAATATAAACGATTTCAAAAAATTTTTAAGGAACGACTGGAAAATTGTCTACTTCCTTCAGCAATTGGACTTACATACTACTTTCACTTACAAAAATTGACGTCGTGTTTCATGAGTCTCATCCTAGCGTCTCTTGGCCAACATTTCTTGTTTGTTGTAGCTTACTTTGTCCTCTGTTAACTTATTTGGGCTATACCATAATCTACTCTCACTTACAAATTGACGTCATGTTTCATGAGTCTCATCCTAGCGTCTCTTGGCCAACATTTCTTGTTTGTTGTAGCTTACTTTGTCCTCTGTTAACTTATTTGGGCTATACCATAATCTACTCTCTCACTTACAAATTGACGTCAT